>VDFB02270651.1:475288240-475320406 GCA_007258455.2 Sequoia sempervirens
TTCATCAATCATCCTACCTTAAAACATACCAAAAGTCTCCTAGCAATTAGACATAGGAAGATTTAAGATGACTTAAATTTTTTTTTTGCCAAAGCATAAGCTTATGATGACTTAACTAGGCCTAGTACACACTCCCTCCCCGTTAACCACTTAGACATTTGGAAATTAAATGTAAATTTTTCTACTATTTTTAGTCATGTAGGTGTCCAATAAACCACTTGGTGGTGTTTCCCTTCAAGTTTATTCACTTGAATGAAGAGAAAAAGTCCTTTGATTACAATTAGAGAATACATTTGAGGCCTTGGTTGTGTAACTGGTGGACCATAGTCATATTTAACACTTGTTACAAAGTTTGAGAGTTAAAACGTTAAGTAGATTTGATTTGTGATGGACAATTTTGGACAGTAGTAACAATAACTTGCAATCTATCAAGACTTGATTACCTTATAACCTGTGAAATTCTAGCAATGAAATGATAGATTAATTATAATGTCACCTTAGGATCACATCACCATGAAAGAACTTCATCCAACATCCTTATGAGTCCAGGTACCACCAAATAGGTATTTGTCAGATTTTTCTTCCTTGAGTGAGGGAAATTCAAGAAGAGAAGAGGAAAGCGAGACATGTAGTATGTCTAAAAGAGGGAGATCAACTAGAGGTCAAAAGATTAGAAGAAAATTTTGTAAACGTATCGATTTCGCCGAAGCAACATGCCTCTTTACGACGACGGTTGGCTGCGACGCCTATGTCCCTGAGCACAAACATCTACCAAACAATGCACCCGCTTAATCCAACAAACATTGATTTTGAAAAGTCAAATCCAGAGGATATAATGCATAAAGCACCAATGCTATTACACGGCTCTGGGGCCATTCTTGTGCTTTTGACAACATAAAGGTATATTGCGACAAAGTTACTAAATTGATGGAGTATGTTGGACCTCGTTACAATTACAAAGATTGGATGCAACCGGGTTTGATATACACGAAGTATGCATAGGTATGCATTGTCAGCAAATTATATATAGCTAAAATATAAGTATCAAAATAAAGGAGTGGCTATGTACATTGACGGAAGGCCAAAAGCAACAGGGAATATTGCAGGGTTTATAAATAGTACATGACCTGGGTCAACAAATAAGCAACCCAATTACATATTTGAGGCGTGCGAGGGAAACCATGTATTCATATGTGCGATAAAATCAATAACTGCAGGGGAAGAGTTGCTAATTGATTACAATTTGAATCGGTTAGTTAGAAACATAGTTACTATGGGGGTGGTATGTACTATGTACCATTTTACCCAACCTCCAATTAATGACTCCAATATACCATTTTATTCTCTCTTTTTTTCATAAGTCTATTGGTTTCATTTCGGTAATGTTTTTTATATTTAATTGTTTTCACAGCGGGACATTGATCGTACGAAGAAGGCTCCGGCCTAGAGCACAAATCATGATGTATCTTCAGGTGCTTCTACCCAACAGGTTTACCTCATTGTAATTGTACAAATTAGATACAAGCAAAATATTTTATTATTATGTTGTTTTCATAAGTTTATTGGGTTAATTTCAATAATGTTTTTAATATTCTTGTTGTAGTCAATTGATCGGGGAAAGGCACCAGCAGTAGACGAGAGCATCCATAGGGAGGTGCAGTCAATATTATGTGATGATGACATCGCTTATTCAACAAACCCTCTCAATATGATAAGGAAGACCCAAAAAAAATGCAATGAAGAAATCCTTATGTTGTTATTCATAGTGCCTCAAATAGATGAGATAAGAGAGAGGGTTAAAATATTGACTGAGAGATCACAAAACTTACAAGTAAGTTGTCATGAGGTCTTTAATTATAACATAAGTTCATTCATGGTTTTATATTTTGCACTCTTTTATGTCATGAACTAAAATATGTGTTGTTTTTACAGGATTTTTGTGTCCTAAGTAGTGCTCTGGCCATGGTAATTATTACGGGAACTTCGAGGAGTAGGGGAGTTTGGGTACAAGTGTCATCCTAATCTTCCTAGCATACATCCCATCATTACATCATTTGTGCCTATATTTTTAAATGCAGAATGCTTCGGTAACACATATACCATACGAGGCATCCCTATTAAATTGCACCCTCTGGCAGCGAACACATGCGTCAGGACATGTACCTGGGGATGCAGAGGCCACTAGTACTGGTGATATTTTAGTAGCATTTCCTGGATCTTCCCATATTACTAGTACGGGAACATTGCTGGTCACATTTGTAGTGACTGAGGATTTTGTTCCCATAAAGATAGAGAAGGTCTCAGGTACTTTAAAATGTTTTAGTTATTATTATATATAATCCAATTGAAATTTACTTATTGATTGCTCTTTTTAGACTATTGATCCCATGATCATTTTGTAGGAAATGATGTTTTTTATAAACATCTAAGTGATATTACATTGGAGCTCTTCGTGCCCACCATATGTACATGGTGGAATGCCCAAAATCAAGATTTAAAAGATGAGCTCATTAACCATTTAGTTGTGCTCTTCGGTGATAAAACATTCAACTGAACCAAGGTTCTTAAGAAAGCTGGTACCTATCTAAAGTATGTGAGGGACCAATATAGGTCACATTTAGATAAGAATAAAAAGTACAAGCGTCTCCCCATGATTCTGAAGAGGGAGTGGAAGGACATGGTGTCAGATGGAAAGGAGAAGGCTGAAAAAAAAAGGAAAGAAACCACCGGGCCAAGGAAGGTATGTGATACTATCAACAATGTAATTATATACTGATTACTCTTTCTTTTTACATAATCAAACATATTCCAAACTTTCATAGGCTACCCGACACATCGAAGGAAACAAAGGAAAGACTAGAAAAGCACGGGTAGCACAAACTTGGCTCTGGTGGTTATATGAAATTAGTCGCACGAATTGTAAGTATCAATAAATGAAATATTGTATCCAAATAATAAATTGAAAAAAATTTTGGTTTCATCACACCATAGAAGCAAAATTCATGATCTTATGCAAAAATGTAGGGATTTGAATTCAACAGAGTTCCCACAAAAGATGACCTGAAGATTTCCTTCCAGCAAGGCTATGGAGCCGTGGTTGAATGCCTAAGAGTCTTGACTGGGAAAACACAATCTTCCACTGCATCTGACATGCAGGTAAATAAAAACAATAAAGTTTATTTAAAATTGAATACTTGTGCAATCTATTCAATATTAATTTCCACCATAAAGTAATTACATCCTATTTGTTTTAAACATTCAAGCAATGATAATACTGCACATGACATTGGAATGCAGCCTAGCGAGGGTGGAGCACAACCTACAGATGAAGGTCATGGTGTGCATCCCGGTACTTTAGAGCATGTAGAGTGTGATCAACATGTTGAGCATGATTAGGCTAGATAAGATCAAGAACATGATGTGGCCCCATCAGGTAAAGAGGACCACTCTAAAGTTCTTTTAAACATATTTAATTGCAATTGGTGTATTAATTAATGTAACCTTTCGTGTTTCAACTTTAGAGCATGTAGAGCGTGATCAACATGTTGAGCATGATCAAACTAGAGAAGATCAGAAACATGATGTGGCCCCATCAGGTAAAGAGGACCACACTCATGTTCTTTTAAACATATTTAATTTCTATTGGTGTATTAATTAATGTAACCTTTCATGTTTCAACTATAGATCAGGATTTAGAGGGCGTTCAACATGTTGACCATGAGTCTATAACAGAAGTTCAAGAACATGATGTGGACCCATCAGGTAAAGAGAACCACTCTAATGTTCTTTTAATTAATGAAATACTTGTAACAATAATAATATAACATATCAGTTTAACATTTCTTTGTTATTGCTGTAGACCCCCCCTTGCAGCAGTGTCCACATCGTGAGCAGACGACTAGGTGCACATTAAGATCATGAGCAGAGGGAAGAACAACTAAAGGGGGGATAGATGATTTAGAAAATGATACTCCACTTCATATTTTTTTAGCTTTAAAAAAGAAACCAAAAAAAAGTGATTGTAATCATATCATGACAACCATATTTTTGATAATATGTAAAAACTAAAAGAATGAATATTATATGTTAATGAATGAATGTGAATATGTTAATTAATGAATGTTATATGTTAATGAATGAATGTTATATGTTATTAATGGATGAATTAATGTTAGATGTTATTAATGGATGAATGAATGAATGTTATATGTTATTAATGGATGAATGAATGATTAATGTTATATGATTGGGTATGGGGAATTGAGAGTGATGTGAGGGGGGGGGAAGGGGCCAAATGAGCTTCCACCATCATGTGGTTGGCCCTATTAAGTAGAGAATATTAAACTATTCTCGAAACAAAGAGAAGCTCAATAAGGTAATGCACTTTAGAATATAAGAAATACATCATTTGAAGCATCAAACCAATATGCAAAGATGAAAGAAAGTGCTAACTTTTCACTGTGGTGGTAGAAAAATGATTCTTTATACACTGAATCCATGCTCTACATCATAATTTGAAGTTGTTTTCATTCCAATGTTCTGAGTTTAGTTTGTTTGGATGGCTTTGTATGAATACCACATTGTGTTGTTTGTGGATTTGGTTTCAAAGCTTTGTTTCTTCTATTTTTAGTGGTGACATAACTCTAAAATTTGACTTTTGTGCATAACAAGTTAGTGGAAAAATTGACTGCTCTGAAGGGTTTAGAGGTTCAATTGAGATAGATACACAGATATTTGGATCTTGTTGTTGATGGGAGGCTTCCACTTAACCATGAAATTTTGTACCATCTGTAGGTATGCAAAAGTTTCTCTACTTACATTCATTCTTGATCATAAATGTTGTAAATGATATTAATGCTTCAAACTTAAGATTCGTTTCATTGTTATAATGATCAAAATTTTATACTTTGCTATACATTCAAGCATTCTCTTGCCCCTACCCTTTGCTCTCTCCCCCCCTTTTAAGAATTTTCTTTGTCATAAAAGATTCACATTTCTGTCTCATTTACACAAATTTATCTGAAGTGCTAGGAGTGAATAAAGATATGTAAAAGATGATGGATTATGTCTAAACAACAACTTTCCATCATATAGCTAATTAAATCCTTAATATTTGAATAGTTTAGAGCTTGAATAATGCTTGTAGATGCATGTGTAGCAATAAGGGAGCCTATGTGAAGATTGAAATTTAAAACATCACTTTGGTATTTTTCCTTAGGCAGTGAAATGATATTTTGAGTAAGACAAACCTACACACACATTGATATTTTTCAGCATTGCATTGAGGAATTTTTTTTCTCTTATACCTACCCTCAGCTAAACATGGAGGTATATAATATTGGTTTATGGGTTTATTCTGTAAGTAGTTAATTTCACAGAGGAAAACTAAAATCTTATTAATGTCCTGCCAGGTGTGAAAGCATATGAATCACTTGCTGAAGGCACCATTTTGTATTCATCCAAAAATTGGTTTGTTCTTTTTTTTATGTTTCTTGCATGTGGTTTTTTTAGGCTCTAGAGATGTAGCTCAACTCTTTCCTTTGCACTTTTCATCTATTTTGATGATTACAGTAGATTGTCCTCATAATTTTTCATGTAGATTTGTTTGTAACCTTATTTTCTACCAATCAATTTGTAAACTAATCACATATTAAGGACCATTTCACTAACTTGTAGTCATCCATTACTTCATATGTTGTAGGTTGTGTCTGTGTGCCAATAAACCCTGATGATTGTGAGAACTTTAATCCTACAAGTGTACCCAATCTTTCTCAAGTAAAAGTCTTACCTTATTTTATAGTACTTTAAATGGTTAATTGAAGGTGCTTCTTTAGATCTGAGATAGTTGAACCCTAGATTAAAATATGGTATTAGATGAAGTGATTATAATGAAATGAGGTCCATTGAACACAAATTATGAACATAATTTACTGGACTATGAATAGTGTTACAATTATAATTATTTCTCTTTACCTACCTCTCGCATTAATGAAAAAGATAGCAAATATTGGAAGTTCATTACATGTCTCATGTATGTGTTAGTATTTTAATTTTTTTTAAGTTGTTCAAGAGCTTGATTAGGTCAAGAATATGTTCTACAAGCTCTGTTCTCTTGACACTGCTCAGCATTTTCCCTACACATTTTCTCTTCAATCCAGATGTTTCTTAACTCCTTCCCTTGTTAGCCCTTCGTTGTTCTCAAGTGTAATGTTTTTTCTATGCATCTTGCAGTCTGTATGTATGATCAGTCATCTCTTATGAAGCATGGATAACCTTTCATGGAATTGTTGTTGTAATTATATAATTGCCATTGTGAGAATAATCATTTAATTTGTATGGAAGTAAGTTTTTTTCATATTATTTGACTTGGTATTGTAAACTTGTCTTTGTAGGATTCTCTAAGGGGGAACAACAGAACTGTGATGATAGGTAGAGTTGTACAACACCATAAATCATTTGGCATTATCAATATATTGCTTATAGAATACTCTGTGTAAGTAAAATGGAATGTGCAATGACAATTGGTCTTGAATTCAAATCTGAATATAAGTACATTATACACAAGAAGATGGTATCTATTCTATGATTTAAAGATCCCCAAATTAAGAAAATTAATAGGTTCCATTTGTTTACTTGCTCTTAGACACTTGTTTAATCGGCGAGACCCTCAAAATGTCTTGTTGATAACCAGTAGTGTTCAAACCTCCTGAAGAGGTTAGATTGGTGTGACATTGGATCTGTCTTGCCGACGGAAGTCATCGGCAAGACATGCACTATCGAAGTGAGTTTTCTATCATGTGCCAATGATTGATCTCTCATCGATGGGTTGGCTTCGATGGTCATCACCAAGAGTCTCTACGATGGTACATTTCAACGAATATTTTTTTAAAAAATTGCATTGTTTTGTCACAATTTCGATGAAGGCCACTGAAAAATCACCGAAAAGGTTCGACAAAGTTTCTATAGCTGCGATGAAGGCTTCGTCGTAACTCCTTGCCCATTTTGTTGAAATGGTGACGAACTTCTGGTGTTGTTTCAACGCTTCGAAAGAGCCATTGCAATTGCATTTTGGTTGTAATTCGTCGGTGGATACACAAAGTTTTAGTCGATATTCTGATGAACATCTGAGTCATTTTATGATGTTGATGACTGATGAATCTACACCGTTATTTCGACATTTAATTTGTCATCAAAATTTTGACGAAAAAATAGCGACGAATTTTTTTTTGTCAATTCCTTGATTTTTTGACAAATGTTTGTTGAACGACCAACAAACGTTCATAAAAAAATGGAGTCAAATTCAGTAGTGGCAAACATCAGGCTGAAGATGACCTTCTCGAATCTTGTTCGATGTAAGCAAGGAGACAGTGAAAAGATTACTGATTTCATAGCGTGCTACCAAGAACTTCTTTCAAAAATATCGTACCAGTTGCCCGATTCTGACGTGCAGAAGGTGTTCATAGGGAAGTTACAAAGGCCTTGTAAAGAGAAGTTCGCCCTTATGAAAAACCCTTCTTTCGTGCATTTGCGTGCAGCCTTCCGAGAATACCAACAAACGGTTGCTCAGTTCAGGGGATCTTCCTCGCGCTCCTATTCTAAAGGAAAATCCATTGTATCAACCTCTAGGAAAGGAAAAGCCATTGCGAATGTAGTAGCCATTGTCAATGACAACAACCTCAAATGCAACTGGAAATTCATGAAGTTGTCTGAATCTTACACTTTCATCATGCAAATTTTTTTGAAGGATAAGATTATAACTTTTCTTCCCCCTAAGCCTGTTAAGGAACCTTACCCCAATTGATATGATGGGAGCACCTATTGTTAGTACCATTGTGTTAACGGACATGATACCAAATGTTGTATGCAGTTGCATCATGAGATACAAGACCGCATCAAGGACAATAGTATTCGTCTCAATGAGAATAAGCAAAACACTAAAAAAATAGTGGCAAAAGCTAATTGTGAATTGCAGATATACACGAACCTGTTTCCATCACATTCTTCCAACATGATTATCGATCCCACTAATTTTGTTCCTCAACCCAAGGCCTATGTAAACATGGTCACGGTAACTTCTACTGTTCCACTCACACTCGGTTCACTAGATATTACATTTACAACACAAGATCTACCCTTAAACAACAACCCTTCACCTCTTTACATTCCCGCTCGCGTCAATGGCAACATTGTGACAAGAGTCTTGATAGACCTCATGAGCTGTGTGAATGTTATTACTGAAGAAACATTAGTATTTAACTCATTGCAAAAGGAAAATTATGGAGAAACAAAAGCTACCATCTGTACCCACGATGGTATGAGTCTTAAACCTTATGGCTCGATCACTTTGTCTATACTAGTTGGACCTAGGACTGTTGACATGGTCTTCGACATTATTCCAGAGTCGAACCTATTCAGAGTGAAGCTAGGTATTCCTTGGTTGGATTCCATGAATGGGGTCGCATTCGTTATTCATAAGTGTCTAAATTTTTCCCACGAGGGTGCCGTGCATGTAGTGAATGACACTGGATATCAGCCTTTGGTATCTCGTGGTGAATATTCACTAGATCACTTTTGGCCCTCCTTAATTGGTCTTCTTCCTCTGAGAACGAACCTACTTTACAAGAACTAATATGTGAAGTACAAAACTAGGGGCAAAGGGGAGCCGAAGCTAACCCTTCTTGTAATGGAAAAATCGATCGCCTTCTCTTCTCGAGACAAGAAGAAGGAGCTCGTGCTTACGACTACTCCTTCACGAAGAGAGAAAGAGAAGTCCATGCCAGCCCCTTCTCCTCCCTGCAAAGGTAAAGAGAAGGCTATACCATTCGCTCCCTCTTCCCTAGAGAAAGAGGAGAAGCCCATAATGGCTCCCTCTCCTTCTAGTAAAGGTAAGGAAAAAATGACTTTCTCCTGGACTGCCCCATCCTCTCCCCTTTCCTGGGAAGAGTATTGGATGAGTAGACCCAGTGGTTACCCACTAAGTCTGATGATCCCTCCTTGGTGTAGACCCAATATTAGGATCGTCAACCTCCCCAATGAATTTCCTGAACCATGGTACTACTTATACGACAGAAAGAAAGGTTATTGCAAAGAATTCAATCTGCAGCCTCCTACTACTCTTGCTCCTAAGGCAGTGGGTGGAAAGAGGCCCGCTGCCAAGGCTCTCAAGTCAACTCCTCCTGTTGCTCCTCAGCCTACTCCCCCTACTCCTATACAAGAACTCATTCCTCCACCTGAAATGGCCATAGTGGATGTTCCTATGGTCGAGCAGGAACCTCCTGTCCCTTCGCAAGCTCTGGCTTCTAACTCCAAGAGCCATAGAAACTACCTTGCACATGAGCACAAGTGTCATCAAAAGGCTCTCTAGGCTGAGCAAACCACCTCACAACAGAAGGAGGAAGAAACGACCACTCCTATTTTAGGATCTCCTGTAGCATCTCCTTCTTCCCTGTTGTTTCTCTTCAACCTGATCCGCTCCCAGCTTCCGTTGTGAGCACAAACGCTCCTAACCCTAAATGGGAACAAGTGTTTATTGCTCCTTCAGCGGAGCTGCATTTGTTGATGTCCATCCTAAATATTCATCCCTTCCCTAACTTGTGGACATGGTTAACACTTTGATCGTGTATGTTGCGGTACTATCCTCCTCCTCCTCCTTTGCACCCCTAGCTTCATCTATGGGCAGTTCTTCTCCTCCCATGAAGAAAGAGGCAGAGGTTGGTCCTTTTGGGCACGAAGGACATAAGAGGAGTCCACCTTCTTCGTAAGGTGGCCCTGTGATGACTTGTTCTGTCCCTGTGACAAAACTAGTCCCAACTTCCCCTAAGTTTGTCACCACTCCTAAGTCATTCAACAAGCTTAACGGTGAATCTCAGGCATAGCCTATGCCATCTACTGAGAATAAGCATGATGCTCCTATAGGATGCATGTTTAATTTCATGGATGAAGCCCCAAACTTGTCGGTGATCTTCTCAAAATCGCTGACTCTGACTCCACAAAAGCTCGGTGGAGAGGACCTTGAGGGTCCCTCTTCCTTGGCCCTTGTTGTGGGAGGGTCGAATGCTCCTCCTCTTAATATTCCACCCTTACAGGCTCATCCTCCTTCCCCCTATGAGGATCTAGATTGGGAAGCAGACGACTTCTTGGCTGATAAGTGTTAGGAGGAGGTCCCTTTTTCTTTTTCTTGATCTTGTGTGTGTGTGTCTTGTAATGTGTTCCCTCGTACTCATGCTATGCCTACCTCGATGACCCCCATCACCCTTGTTGGTGCTTGGATACAAGTGTGGTTTTTGTGTCGTAAACCTTTTTCTATTTGTACCATCATTCTTCCATGTTTGTGCTTGATTTTCGATAAATTGGGGATGATGCAAAGAGTTGGGAGCATTTAAGCTTCCCTTCCATGTTGACCCAATTTTTTATTTTTACTTTATTTTCCATGCATTCTTCTTGATCTGGTTGGGGATTGATGATCTTTCACCTTGCATTGTGATTACCTATTACTATATGAGCTTGGACAGATCTGACCCCACTAAACCAGATTACCCTGTGTCCTTTGTTTGTATTTTCTTTTTTTTTGCTTTCCCTTTATCTTTCTCTCTTGTTTGCTTGAGTTGTCCCTCTTATGTGTGAGAACATTCTCTTCTTTAACACTTCAATTTTTAGAAAATAAATTTGTTGCCAATGAATCTTTTCTTGAAATTCTTCACAATAATTTTTTCCTTAGAATTACATTATCAACTTGGAACCCTAACGTAACATGTTTCCTTCATTGCAGGTTCATAAAGAAAGGACTTGAAGACCTTCCCTTGAGGCTGGAACTGCTTCGACTTCCCCTCACATGGGGGCATGACCTTCCTTTTGAATTCCTTGATGAAGTGAACATCTTTTGAAAGGATTCATTGATGATGAATCACTCTAAGAAAATAGTTGCTTTTGAATTGTGTGTCCCTTGAGTAGACCCCCTTTTCTTCTTCACAGTGGATTCCTTAGAGACCCTTTCTTCAAAATTATTTGTAACGAATGGGCTTTTTCATTTCTAGCCTAGGGGCAGCTCGACTAGACTTATTCCATTCGCCCTTCTACATCTAGCTTGGGGGAAGCCTAACTAGACCTTATTTTTCAAACAATGCGTCCCTTGAGTGGACCCCTCCCCTTTTGAAGGGTTCCCAAGGGAGCCCTTTGAAATTTTTTTGGTCTACGTGACTGACGACTTTTAGACATGCTCTATCTACGGGTAGACATGTTTCCGCTTTTAGACATGCTCTACCTGCGGGTAGACATGTTGTCACTTTAGACACACTCTATCTGTAGGTAAATGTGTCACTGCTTTTGACATGTTCTATCTATAGGTAGATGTGTCACCGCTTCAGACATGCTCTATCTATGTGTAGACATGTCACCGCTTTTGACATGTTCTATCTACGGGTAGACATGTCACTACTTCCTAACTCTGCGGAGTCTACTTCCTTGGGGCTTCCTCTATGCGAGAGATCTTGGGGTTTGCCTCCTTGCAAGTCCGCAGGCTTGTAAGACGCTTTGTTCCAACTTCATAGTTCTGAGCAGCTATGGACTCCTCCACATCTCCTGCACCTTTGAGTACGCCAGACCGACTACTACTTCCTCGAAAGTTCAGGTATACTTTTCTAACCCTACTCTCTTCTTGATCTACTTTACCGAGCACTCATTAGTACTCGTGCTTACTATTAAAGTGGGGGAAAAATGTATAAGAGTGAATTTTCACCCTAGGCATAATTCCCCTTTTTTCCTTTATACACTTTAGAAAACCAAAGTCAGAGGCTTAAATTTACTTAAGCCTGCTGTTGGAAGTCCACGTGGCACCTATTTTGTGTGTCGGTGGAGGCGTTAATGTCAGGAATGCCTGCGCAATGTATAGACATCCGCATAGTGCACTTACATCCCTGGCAAATTCCAACGACTAAGCCAGCAAAGGCATTACTCTTCCCATTGGCAGCGGAGTTGTAACACCTCCTTTAGTTGACTAACTCGAATATGGCCGTTTTCATCCTCATTCCTTCATATTCACTCTTCCATTTTGTATTCCAACTCTGGAGCACTCTGCAACACATCAAGCTTCCATACTCACACTCTCACATCACTTCACAAGCTCACTTTCACTCACTTCCAAGCAGTCCAAGCATTCCATTGTAGCAACATCACACTCCATCAACTCAGTAGAGCACGTTTGGGACCACGCCATTCATAGTAGAGGCTTGAGTTCCTCCAATTTCTCCCCCAAGCAGCCTTGAGTGCTCTTGGTGGAGGTGGTAAGCTTCCCTCTCCTCTCCTCTATCATTTGGTGAGTAGCATAGTACTGCATTGTAGTGTTTGTGTTTTCATTTGTACATTGCTTCTTTATCTCATTCTTTTGGCTATTTGTGGCAGTGGAAACACCTAAACGGGGGTCTGACTGAAGAAGGCCCCTATATAGCCACCCAAAATTTTCTCTTTTTGTGTGTAGGTGGACGCACTTTGTGGAGCTAGTTGGCGAATAGGTTCTTCTAAGAGATCGTCTTCATCACCTTAGCTTTGGTATATCTATTTTATCACTTTGGTTTATATTTCTCTTATTTCATAGTATTGTTTTGTTCTCCTAGAAGTTGTTAAGCTAGGGAGTTAGTCATTTTAATGAGTTCAACCTTGCCTCGGCTATGTTCTGATCATACAGACTACAACGTGCTTTTGAGGTGCTAGTGCACCGCGCTGTCATCCAAAGTTTGCGCTAAAGTTCTTCGGCAGAGAGCTCCCTGAGGTGTAGAGTTTGACCTAAAAACTGACTTTCCTAGCCCCACCTTAAAACTTGGGATTGACAAGTGATCGTTGGGTTCTATAATCCTCATAGAGATTTAATCCACAATCGATAGAGCTATGATGCTAACAGCTATATGGAGGACCTAAAGGTGACCCCACAATTTGTTCATGAGTCACACCTATTCTGGGAGGCCTAAAAGTCTCCAAACAATGATGAGCCATCTGTTTACATTGACTTGAAGAGAGTTATAGGGCCACAAATACCTCCATGGATTTCCTTCTACTTTCCTAATTGAGATTTTGATCCCTCATTAAAAATGTCCAAAGGTCTCTGACTCAAACTCAATAGCCAAGATTGGGAGGCTGAGAAAATCATGGATTTCTAGATTTACCACCAGGAAAATGATATTTTGAATACAAAATATGAAGCTATCTCGATAGATGGACAATTTGAAAAATACTAATATGAGGTGCATCCAGGGTCATCCTCACTAGTTGATAAAAGTCATAACCACAAAGAGACTTAGTCGTAAAAGCAACCAAAGGAGAGACCACATGAACCCCCATTAGTGAAATTAGAAATAATTTATGGTGTTATAGGATGAAGGAGACAACACTTTTTAGTTCCCTGGTGAGGTTCAAATCCCCAAAAAACTCATACTCTTGCGAGTTCAATAGGAGAAGGTTCCTTGTTCGGCACCTCATAACATCCTACAAAAAAGGAGAAAGTATATTGACCCTAGCTAGTAATCAAATGAAAAAGAGTAAGAAGTTACTACCATGATGCAAGCTCTAGTGGTTCCAATGATGCAGGTATGCTTCTCTACCCCTTGCTCTATTCTATGCCATTGGTCAACCCCTCTATGATGGAAATTCCCATTACTTACCAATCTTTAATTGCTCCATTTTCCACCATTTCATACCTATGGTTTCCCCTTCCATTTCCACGCCTCCATTTGCATCAATTCCTATAATTTTTCTATATACTAAGAAGGTAGTTAATCCTCTACCCCTTCCCTTTGCCTCTCATGCTTTGCAAAGCATCCCTCCCTTTTCCCCATTTATTTTAAGTTTCCTATCATCCACCTAGGAGGGAGAACAAACAATCATGTCTCAAGCTGCAATCCCATTCAACCTCCCTCCCAAAACCCATTTTGTGAGGAAATATATTCAATCTCCTACTTACTATCAACAAATTGATGCCAATTGGAAAGCCCGAGAGGAAAGAGCCTTGAAAAGAAGGAAGAAAGACAACCTAAAGTCTTCCACCCCAAGAATTGAGACTATTTTTGATCTCGACCATCAGACATTGATGGTAGCTCACAAGACACCCAAGGTCTTTAAGGCTGAGGGGAGATGTGTAAGGAAGCTAAGGTAGAAGAACAACTTCCTACACTAATCTTGAGAGGAGTATAATGCAAAAATTTACATATCTTTTCAGTTACAAAAACTTAAATAGAAATAAACATAAATATCATGCATACCACAACATAGTGGTTTATGTGGGGAAAACCCTTTTAGGAGAAAAATCCCATACTCCAAAATCCACCCAATGCATTATTCATAAATCATAAAGATTACAACATACTTGTAGAGAAAGCTTCTCACAAGAGTATCACCAACCAGAGATCTAGAGGTAACACAACCACTATTAGACTCTCAAAATACATTACAATACACAACCATAATATAACACCTGCATAAAGTAGGGTTTCCTTCTAGGGAAAGTCAAGCCAACAAATATCAATCGTCAGATCTAAGACCTAATGATGAATGGTCCAGATTTAAAATAATAAAATATACATAAAATGTGGCTTTTGGGGGCACTGCCCTCAAACCCTCTCTGGGGAGCGTGGTCCCTGGACTTCCCACCGAGGGGACCATCCCCTCAGATCCCTTATAGGGGGGGAAAACCCCCCCACACCCCCCATCATCAATGTATCAACAAAACCTTATGTATTGCAAGGTTGAGACACATTTTCCCAATAAATCTCCCACTTGTCAAACACCTTACAAAAAAAACATGAGGGTTTATAAAAATCATCTCTCAATTGTTATGGGTCGAAAGACCCATAGTCTTTGCATACCATCTAAACTTCTTTGTGCTCATAGGCTCAGTTAAAGAATCAACAAAATTCATCAAAGTCTCTACCTTAACCAACTTTACCTTGCCACCTTCGACCATATCTCTAATAAAATGATACTGTACATCAATGTTCTTTGTCTTGGCATGAAATGTCGGGTTCTTAGATAGACATATCACACTCTAACTGTCACAATAAATTATCACTGAACCTTGTTTTATTCCAATATCTAAACACAATATCTTAATCTAAATGGATTCTTTATAAGCATGGGTAGCTACCATATACTCTACTTTAGTAGTGGACAAAGCAACCACAACCTGACACTTACTCATCCAACTAATCATACCACCAAATAAAGTAAACACATAAGCATTGGTGGAATGTTTGCTATCAACATCACCTGCCCAGTCTGAATCCACATAACTATGAATATCAAGAGAAATCTCATCTTCATTCATATTACTATGATAAAAAAAGAATAATCTAGAGTATTGTGCAAATATCTGAAGACTCTTTTAACTACATCCTAATGAACTGTACTAGGATTAGATATATATCTGGAAAGAACTCTCACTGCTTGGGAAATGTCTGGTATTGTACATACCATAGCATACAACAAACTTCCAACTACACTCTGGTAAGGCACTTTGCTCATGTCTTCCATCTCTAAAGGGGATGTTAGACAATATGAAATAGATAACTTTGTTCCAGTTGAAATAGGAACACACAATGGTCTACAATTCTACATACCAAACCTTTATAAAATTGAGTTGACATACTTACTTTAGCCAAGCCATAGCTTTTTTTTCACTCTATCTCTTCTAATTCCCATTCCAATAATGTGTTTAGTTGCACCAAGATCTTTCATTTCAAATTTAGTAGCAAGTTGAGATTTCAGTTATGAAATCATACCTTTCCCTCTACCAATAAATAACATATCATCAACATATAATGCAATAAATAGGAAACAATCACCATCAGTTTTATAATAAACACAATGCTTTGATTTAGAAGACTCAATACATATGTATCAAGTTTTTGGTACCATATCCCAAAAATATATTTTAAGCCATACAAAGATTTCTTCAATTTGCAAACCAATTTGCTTTTACCTTTCACCGTGTACTTCTTTGGCTGTGTCATATAGATATCCTCCTCCAAGTCACCATGAAGGAAAATAGTTTTCACATCCATTTGCTCAACTTCTAAATCATAAGCATCAACAATAGAAAACAAAAATCTAATGAATGTTATTTTTACAATAGGAGAAAATATCTCACCATAATCAACACCCTCAACTTGAGAGTAACCTTCTGCAACTAACCTTGCTTTGTACTTCTCAAACCCCCATCTGAACCAATCTTTTTCTTGAACACCCATTTGCAACAAACATGTTTTCATCCTTTAGGAAATGGTACAAGATCCCATGTATCATTTTTTCTTTTTTAAAGCTTCCATTTCTTCATCTATAGCAATCTTCTAGGATTCTGCATCATTCATACATAATGCCTCTTCTAGTGATCTGGGTTCATCCATGTTAGTATCCAAAGGAAAAATACATCTCTAATCATTAGGTGAATACCTTCAGGTGGTTTTCTATATGCCTTGTAGAACTACGAACAAGTTGAGTTGGAGGTTCTTTCCCCTCTTCAAAAGATTCAGAGCTATATGAGCTCTCCTCAACTTCTTGTCTATCCATGGACCTTGATTTAGCTTTCTTAGGTGTAGAAGGAAATTGAATCACATCTTTTTGTTTACTTTGTTCTAGCTGAAATGTAACAAAAGAAGGCTTAGTTTCTCTAAAAATAACACTTCTACTATTTATTATCTTCTATGCAATAGGATCCCAAAGCTTGTATCCTTTCACACCATAATTGTATCTGATGAAGATAAATTTCATAGCCTTGTTTTCCAACTTTTTTTGCTTCTCCTTTGGTACATGTGCATATGCCTCACTGAAACATAGAAAAATAGGTAGGGTTCAAACACATAGGGTTTTTATACTAAATTTGAAATGTTTCGCCAAACTTACTATAAATAGAAAGGGAAAAATGGGGTGAATGAACCTACCTATTCTTCTATTTCATTCAGGAAATGAGATCCCTCAAGATAAAATCCACTTTCAACCCTTAGGTGAGTGAATTTTGTGAATGATCTAAGAATTTCCTTTATGTGTTAGGATGAGGGTCTAGGTCAAAGAACACTTTGGGGAGAAAGATTCAAAATAGAAAATCAACTCCAAAATGAAATCTATCACTCTTATTTAGTAGATTAAAGATAAAACTGAAGGAACCAACAAAGTTTCTAGTAAATCTGGAAGGGATAAATGTTGTGTACCTCTCACAAAATGATGTTTTCAGAAGTTTTTTAAGAACTCATTCGCCCTATGGCGAATGGGTCCTTTGTATGGATTTTTAGAATTGGTTTTTGGATCCTTTTCTCATGTGTCTACACTTCCATATTCTTGAGTTTCATAGTTGAACAGTCAAAAATAAATCCAGGATCCGAGTTTCCATGAGATGACAACAAAGGGGACAACAAATGTAACTTTGCAATTTTGCACTTTTGAGATCTTCAACTTTTCTTCCACCTGCAAATTTGCAATAGACAAAGAGAGGGGAAAATGTTTCTTTTTGGTCAATGAGGGTTTTCCTTGGGCAACCCTCATTTTGGTAATTAAACCTTGAAATGAAATGAAACATGAAATATAAGAAATGATGAATGAACAATACAATGTTGTAACTCACCAAACCCTTGAATGAATCTTTGAAGGACTGAGATCTTGATGTTGATCTTGCATGAAATGGCTTCAATGGATGTGGATCTTGATGCTTGAATCTTGCTTTGAATCTTTGACTTGAATTCTTGAAACCTACATCACATGTTAGTTCCAAAAACATGCATGATTGAACATAAATTTGGAATAATGCTTGGATCTTGATTGCTACAACAAATGCTTGATGAATCTACTCTTGATTCTCTTGACAATAATCTTGGCTCTTGTAAAGTTCACCTCTTGCTTGATGTCTTGAATTGATAAAATAGCCTTGTATTTATAGACATTTATCCTTAATTTCCTAAAATTCAAATATTACAAGCTGACCTTTGAAATTTGAATTTAGGATCATAAAAATACTGCCAAAAGCATATTTAAAAATGGGTTTCAATGCTAAGGGAGGGTCCATTCACCCATGGGTGAATGGGCCCTAGGCCCCAAATCCTGGAGCACACATTGCTTAATGTGAATTGTTATGTATTGGCATTAATTGATGTCGGGTTTCCCCTTGTAATTTATTAGGTTTGTAGATGAATTAAAGGCCTAATTAAGGCCCAATTAAGCTCAATTAATTAAGGGATCCCTAAATAAGTGTGAAAATGTAAAGGGATACACTTTACAACACTAAATTAAGGCACAATTAAGTCTATTTTAATTAAGAGGGCCAAAATAAGTGTGAAAAATGTAAGGAGATACATTTTACAATACTAAATTAAGGAACTATTAAGTCCAATTTAACTAGGAGGGCCCAAACAAGTGAGAAAATGTAAAGGGATACATTTTTCTACATTACATTTAGCCCCCACTTTAGTGAGAGGATGAGCACAAGTGCAAACTTACACTAAAGTAGACAAATATGTGTCAAGAGGGGTCCAAGTGTATGAATGTTAGTAAGATAGGATGAAAAAAATCAAGGAGTTGGCCAAGCCCCCAGGATCAAGATCCTATGGAAAACCAACAAAAGCACAAAGGGACACATATAAGATGTATGATATGCAACAACAAAAAATGATACACAAACATTCAATGTCAAAGACTTAAAGAAAGAAAAATAAAAATAAAAATAAAAATGGTGGATCAAGCCTCGATAGTCTATCCAACTCAATGTGGATCAATCCTCAACTGTTTGTCCAAAAATGTTCACAAGTAGAACTCATTGTCCACTATGCAAATGATACGCATGCTAATACGGGCTAGTAGAAAATTGGATGTCCACTAGGTGAGTCCCCAACGGGTGGAAAATGAGAGAATCATATTAGAATCACATACCATACCAAAGCTATACCTCCATAACTTCAATAAGGCACCACCAAAAAAACATGAACTTCAAGCTTCACAAGGCCTAACAAGCTGCGTTATTCTAAGCACTTATGAACAAAATGCAAATATGTTAAGACAACATAAGATATAGTCAAAAATTTCAAAATGTTAATGCCAATGCTCCCACTTTAAATAAATTGCTAACATCATGCTGTGAGCAATTACTTTAAAGTAGAAAATGATCAATGCTAACAATAAAGAGGACATGAGAGCTTATTGGGAAATCCCTATACCAAGTCATATGTTTCTAAATGAAGCTTCGTCATGAAGAGGGGTCTCCCGCAGAATGTAATGCTAAAGATAACATAGAAATAAAGTATGTCACCTATGAGCCAACTTAAGGCATGTTGTCCACATCCCAAGCTTGCTCTTATATATACATGGAAGGTGGTCAACTAGCCAAAAGAGACAACTACAAGTGCCATACTAGGACAAGGCTACCTAACCCCTTTCCCCCCAAGGGAAAAAGGTGAGCCAAAAATGGATGATGATATGCTACTCCTTGCAAAAAGGAAACATGATTGCATAAAGCCAAGTTTATACCCTAATGCATGGTAGTGAATATGCTATGATACTACAACTACCACATGACAAGGAGCAACGACTAATTACATATTAATTATAATGAGTAGACAAAGTATCAATTTTATGCATATCTAATGAGATATTCCCACATGTAGTATCTATTGGTTGAGGATGCACGAAAGTTAAGGTTGGATTAGAAGAATCTTTTGTGACAGTGTTCATATTGAGTGAAGGATTTTTCAATGCTTTTGTTTCTTTTGAAAGGAAATAACCAAGACCACTAGTTGTTTCTTGTGTGTTAGGATCTATGGGGACACATATACCTTGTTCTCTAGCACCACACCCTTTTCAACTAAAACCAAGTTGTTTCATAAGTTCATAACCTCTTCCATAAAGCTTTTTCATTTCTTTTGGATTCGATGGTTGTTCATAATCAACTTCATCAAAGTTTTTTGTGTATGTTGTATCTTTTCCTAAAGTGGATGAAGTGGATTATTATTTTGATGGTTCTTCTAAATTTTTTGTTGACATTACTATTGGTTCTTTACCCTTTTCAAAATTTTATGTTATGATATTGGGTTTCCCATCAAATTTAGGTGTGAAATCTAACAATCCCCAATCATCTTCCATTAACTTTGTGACTTCAATATGATTTTCTTTTCATTCTTCTTGTACGAGTTCCACTTGTGTAGTTGGTGTCAATGTTGAAAGATGATTTGTCGTTCCTTTTTCAATTTGTAAACAATTGTAAGGCGCAAGATCAGTTTTTATCGTATAAACCTTGTCTTTCTAAACATACTTCATTATACGATGAAGGGTAGAAGGCTCTACACGCATCTAATGAATCCATGGTCTTCCCAAAAGAATATTATATGAAAAATATTGAGGCATAACATGGACAAGAGTTTTCAATGTGGCCTTTCCAACTATAATAGGTAATGTGATCACGCCAAGTGGTTATTTTTGTACATTATCAAACCCATAGATAGATAAGGAGTCTAGTTGTATTTGGATTTTGTCTACTTCAATATTGTCCAAAAGGTTTATGCTACACACGTTAAGGGCAGAGCCATTGCCAATAAGGGTTCTCTTTATCCCCTTCAGGCTATTAATAATAGCTATTATCATGAAATATTCATTTTATTTTTGCACTTCCAAAGGAGGAGCTCACTTTGGTGGAAAACAATGTCTATGTTCATTGCTTGAGTTAGGGATGCTATATCATTTCGATTTGCACTAGGGGAAACACAACTTGTTGCAATGCATTTTGAAGTATATTATGATAACTATGTGAGGCTTGAATAAGATCCCATAAGGATATCTTAGCAGGAGTGTTTTTAAGTTGTTCAACAAGGTCATACTCCTTTCCACTATGTAGAGGAAAACAAGGAGCACTAGGAAAAATAGGTTGAGGAAATGGTAATGAAGTAGGAATGGTTTGTGGTTGCCTATTGTTCCTTGTATTGTATGTGTGAGAAACATTATTGTAACTTGGTTGTTGTGAAATAGTGTTACTATCAAGTTTCCTTGTAGGTGGTTCTAGGATAAGCATAGGTTTATTTTGAACTCGAGGTTGATGTGAGGGTGGGTAGATGGTAAGAAGTGGCTCAAAATATCGCTTCAAGGGATATATAATGTGCACAACCTCAAAATATTTATCCTTATTAAATCATGATCTCATAGTGAAGGGGAGTCTAATTTCACTTCATCATCTTCATATAAGGAAGCCACATTACTATTTTTTGAAAGACATGCATCAATTCTATCATTCTCTTGCACCATGATATCTACCCTAGTAGGAGAGTATTTAGGAGAGGAGAAAATAAGATGTTGATTACATTCCATGGTTAGATTTTTTAAGATAGCTTCATCAAAAGTAAGAGCAACATCAAGAGAAGAACAACTATGATTTTCTTGCTTACCAATGATTGGATCCTTTCATCTAAATAGATCTTTCCAAATGGTAGGAGCATTAGGAAAGGGAGAAACAAGATTCTCATGACTCTCAATAAGTGTATCTTCTAACATCAATTTAAAAAATGCTTAGAAAGGTGTAAAATCTGGATTGGGACCCAAAACCCTAGGTGGGACCCATACGCCAAAAGTGGCGTATGAGTCCCAGGTCACCAAATTTGGGCCACACACTCCAAAATTACATGAATTATGATTGGATATTTATGTCGGGATTAATCTAAAAAACATGCATTAATTAAGGCTTGTGGATGCAATTTAAGGGCAATTAAAGCATAAAGAAGCCCAATTATTAAATAAAAACCTTAGAGAAGTGTGAAAGTGTGTTACAACAATTTACAACACCCTATAAAAGGTATGATTTAAGCACATTTTGGTTAAAAAGATGTTCATTAGGCTCATTTAATTAATAAAATCCTAGAAAAGTGTGAAAGTGAGTTACAAAACTTTACAACACCTTAGCAAGGTAAAATTTAAGTACATCTAGTTTACAAGGGCCCAAGACCTAATGTGAATGTGCCAAACACATTACAACACTAAATCAAGGCAACATTTAAGCCTAATTTAATCAAGAAGGACCCAAACAAGTGTGAAAATGTCATGGATGACATTTTTTGATGCTACAACTATTCCTTGAGACATAAAATGATTCAAAAGGTAAGCAACCTTTTAGTCACAATCAAATATAGAACCAAAGCTAGTGGACAACCTTGTCAAATGAACCTAAAATCCCAATAATACTATATTATTGACTATTGATAGTAATGCAAGTAGATTCATCTAAAAAAATGATACTAATTATAGATTGAATGTATCCAGGCCTAAATCTTATCGCATGTAACATTTCTAGGATAAAAGGCCATTCAATTTGGTTGTAAGCCTTAGAAAAATCAATTTTCATGAATAGATCATATTATTAAGAATGTTGTGAGCATTCCATACCATCTCAAAATTCAATTGTATTATCTAATATTTACTTACACTTGATGAAACTAATTTTCATAGACCTCACAATTTGAGGAAGGAGATGGTGCAACTTTAGAGCCAACGCTTTGATAATGATCTTATAAGAGACATTGAGTTTGAGGTAATGGGACTATATAGGTACATATATTATTTGAGTCTCTAGACTTGAGTATGAATTTGATATTTTCTTTATTAAGAAATCTTTCTAATAATTTAGAATGGAAGGCTTAAATAAGAATTTATGTAGGTATTTGTTGAAACAATCCTAAAGAGCCTTGTAAAATTCATAAAGGAAGTGATCTAGGTGGATATTTTTCACTAAAAATTTGATAGTTCCAAATGTTAGAGAAAACAACACCATATCAAAGAGCTCATTGAGACGATTCCAACGCTGCTTGAATCACGTCAATCAGAGTTCATATGTGCAAGTTATGGCTGATCAAAGTTTCTGAGAACATGTTGACTGGGCAATATAGATGTTGATGTCAGCATGACATCAACATGATGATGTGGCAGGCTCAAAGGTGACACATGGTAGGTGATGACATCAACATGATGATATGGTAGGTAAAGTTGGTAGTTTGATGACATGGCACATGTAGCTGACATGGACCAATAAAATGGTGCCACATGCACCAATGGTTGGGTACCACGTGGCACTACTGCGTTGCTTTGGAAGGATGGACGGTTAATAGGTTTGTTGGGGAGGTTCAAACACACAACCTCCCCATTGCTATTTTTCAATCCCCACTGCTCAGTCACATGGGTTCCTTGGTATTATAATGCGCCCACTTCTATTTAAAGTGTTAACATTGCTATATTGGGGGGTCATGTGTTTGAACTGCCGACCTCCCACTTTGACTTCCTCTCTACCACCAATGCGCTATGCATGACTTACGATAACTGTGGGCGATTCATTCTATTTAAATTTTAAGCTAAGCCTATATTAAACAAAAAAGAGGGCTGACAATTTGAACCGTCAACCTCCCAAATATAATGACTACTCTTTTTCCACTGCACCACATATAGTTTCCTTAATATAGAATGAGGAAAGGACAACTCACCTTTTTTATGTGTTAAACCATGAGGGCTGAAAAAGAGGGGCTCGGGTTTGAACCTGAGCCCTCCTCTATATATTGAAAAATTATTTACCATTCGAGCAGAGCCTGCAAGATGTTATTATGGTGTGCAAAATTTTATTTGAAGTTGTATTTTCTCATAGCCAGGGGTTTTTAAAGGATTTTGAAGCCAAATTCTTGTAATCAAGAAGGGGAAAATATTTGAAAACTTCTTTACTATGGAGAAGATTGTGTAAAGGCCTTAGCTACAAATTGAAAGGCGCCTTTTGATGTATTTAAGCATTGGAGCATTATAAAGGATCAAAAAATATTTGGAGAGTGGCCCAAAGATATAGCCTAATTTTTGGGTGAACTCCATTACCAATTTGTGGTCTTTGGTCTTCTTTCTTTCTCTGTTCTTATTCATATTTCCATTTTATTAAATATCTTTTAAAAGGCTTTTATTTAAGTTTAAGAAAATTTTTGTTTACCTAATTTAACATTCACTCAAACAACTATTGTCATAGATCTTTTTGGATCAAGTTGGTATTAGAGCCTTGTTTGACAAGTGTTTGCAGAAGTGGATGTTCCAAAGGTTAATTCGATCTAGAAGACAGTGAGGTGAAGGCACGCTTGTGATGACCGATCTTGATATTATAGTAAATGAAAAAAATTTGCACCACCAAAGATGGAAGAGATAGAAGCAAAAAAAAAAATACTCCGAGCTCGACAAGAGAGGTTTTCATCAAACCTTTCTCGACATGAAGGCTATGGTGGAAGTGCTCTATCAGGAGAGGAAAAAATGGAAGAAGCTTTTAAAGGAAGGTTCGTTGAAGCAATAAAAGTATGAGGACCATGAAGATTGAGAGGACAAAGGGAAAGGAGCAAGAGGTGATGATGAACCTCCAAAAACTCCTCCATCTCCATCTTCACCTTCTAATTCTATTTCTTTTGCTAGCCCTTTCAAAAGTGCACATAAGCCTATAACCAAGTTGGATGTAAAGTTTGAACTACCAAAATATTATGGAGAGTTGAATGTTGAGAAACTAGATGATTGGGTTCAACACGTAGAAGTATATTGTACAGTTCATTGAAGGTCTCTTACATGATGCTTCTAAAATCCAATTACCTACTCTTCGGTTAGGAAGAACCGCTCTCACTTGGTGGCCTGAGAGTAAAACTCAAGTAGAAATTGCTCGACATGGCAGTGTCAACTTAACTTGGATGGAGTTTAAATCTTCCCTCAAGAAGTAGTTTTATCCCTTACGCCATATGCAATAGTCAACTATGAACTAGAAAACTTTTAGGTAGGCTAAAGGTCAAATTTTTGAAGACTATACTCATGAATTTAGGAAGTGGGCTATTGCACTTAATGTCCCATTATACATCCAGGACACATTGCTCATGTATATAGGTGGTCTTCACTCTTACTTAAGACATACCATTTTGGTTTTGAATCCTAGTAATTTGGATGAAGTGTGTGTCTAGGCCACAAATTTGGAGTTGAGAGGTAAGAGTAATTTTGGACAATGACAATTTTTCCAAGAAGCCATCTAAGCCTAAAGGTAAACCAAAGGGAAAAGGAAAGGGGAAAAAGGAAACTACCATCAAGTAGGGTGATAAGCCCACATGCTCCCATTACAAGAAGGAGGGGCATGATGATGTCAAATGTTGGAATCTGCACATAGAACTAAGGCCGAAGAGATATGGAGGAAACAAAGGAAAACAAAAGACTGTTGTTGTAGTACAACAAGATCTTGGATCTGACTTCAAGGATGAGACAAAGATTGTCGTTGCTGGGATCCAAGGCAAAGAAAAAGGTATATCTCTTTCTACTAATACAAGTTTTACAAATGCAAGTACAAGTAAAGAATCTTCTCAACCTAAGATTAATAAGCATAGAAATGAGTTATTTCATATTCGAGTTGTAACGAAGCATACAAACATTGATACTTTGTTTGATACGATATCTCAAGTAAATTTAATATCTAAAGAAGTTGTAAAGAAACTCAACTTGGCTACAACACCTCATCCAAAGCCGTATCCACTTGGATAGGTTTGCAATGATGCACAATTACAAGTAACAAATCAATGTAAGTTAATATTTGCAATCACTGCAAACTTCATAGATGAGGTAGAAGTTGATGTAGTCCCTTTAGATATTTGTGGCATTGTAGTAAGGAATCCCTATCTTTATGATTGAAAATCAATATTTTATGGGGGAGAAAACAAATATCACCTTTTTAAGGATGGTAAAGAGTACATTGCACGTGCACATAAGACAAAGACTAATCTAGCATATATAGTAAAGACTAGATAGATGAAGAGGTTAGTCAATACCAATAAAAACTTTGTATTGATGATTGTAAAAGCCAAAGGGGATGAAAAATTTGAGGCATTCAAAGGGTGTGATCTAAAGAACAAATTTGAATTAGTCAAAGTATTTTCTGCCTATGATGATTTATTTTAGGAGCCCAATGGATTGCCACCAAAGAGAGAGTTACAACATGAAATCCAGTTACAATAGGATGTTCCTTTTCCAAATAGTGACATGTATCATTTATCAGTTTTGCATAATGAGAAAATTAAGAAGTAGGTTCAGGAGTTGGTTGAGAAAGGAGTTATTCACCCAAGTACCTCTCCTTGTTGTTCTCCAATTGTGTTGGTGCCAAAGGACACGATATGGAGAATGTGCATCGACTATAGAGCCCTGAACAAGATAACGGTAAATAACAAGTATCCTCTTCCTTGAATAGATGATTTACTTGATCAATTGAAACATGCAATTTATTTTACTAAATTGGAATTGCGTAGTGGATATCCTCAAATAAGAATTGTAGATAATGATATATGGAAAACTGCATTTAAGACAAAGCAAAGATTGTATGAGTGGTCGGTCATGCCCTTTGGGCTCTGCAATCACCAACTACCTTTATGAGAGTCATGAATGATGTCTTCCAACCATTCATAGATGATTTTTTCCTAGTTTATTTGCATGATATATTTGTATTTAGTCAAAATTGGGAAGAGCATGTAGAGAATGTGAGAAAAGTATTGGATGTATTGAGGAAAGAAAAATTATATGTAAAGATCTATCAAAATGCGAATTCACTAAGACATCACTAGTGTACTTAGGCTATATTGTAGGAGGAGGTCACTTGAAAGTGGATCTTGCAAAGGTCAAAGTCATTGTAAACTAGCCAAAGCCAAGTATAGTTACAAAATTCAGAAGTTTTCTAGGTACAATACAATATTGGAGGAAGTTCATAGCTAACTTCTCCTACACAGCATCTCCATTGCACACACTAACAAGTGTAAAGAAATATTTCTAGTGGGGAGGTCCACAACAAAAGATTCGATACTTTAAAGGAAAAGATAAGCATTGCACTAGTTTTGGCTCTACCAAATCTACAACAACCATTCAAAATTCAAATAGATGCTAGTGGGTTTTCCATGGGAGAAATACTCATGCAAGGAGGTAAACCTATTTTATTTCATTCTAAAACTTTCACAACTATGGTAAGTAACTATCCCACATATGATAAAGAACTGTATGCATTAGTACAAAGTGTAAAGAAGTGGAAACACTACCTAATGGGTGAGGAAACGATAATACACACAGATCATCAACCACTTCAATATTTGCACTCATAATCTAAATTACAACAAAGCAAGCATTTTAGGTGGATGCGTTTTCTACAAAAGATTCATTTGGTTATAAGGTATAAGAAAGGGGTTTAGAAAAAAGTAGTAGATATGTTCTTTAGGCTTCCTATAACAAATGCTACAATTATTCTTCAAAGTAGTTCAATGGCACATGAAAGTTATCAAGAACAATATGCTAAGGATAAAGACTTTAAGGATATATATGCAACTTTAATTCAAGGAAAACATGTAGAAGAGATAAACTACTGTGTTCAAGAAAAATTACTGTATCACTTAGGGAAGTTGTGTATTCCACAAGATGAATGAGCAAAGGTAATTAAAGAGAAGCACATACATCATTAATTGATGGATACTTTGGGGTAAGCAAAACAATGTCACAACTATAGAAATATTGTTGTTGGCCTCGTATGTAAGAAACCGTGTCTAAGTACATTAGAGGATGTGTAATGTGTACAAAAAGCGAGCCTAGCAATATGAAGTTGGGATTGTATACACCTCTACCTATACCATCCTGTCCATGGGAGAGTATCTCAAAGGATTTTGTCAGGGGACTACCAATGTCTTGGAAAGGGCATGATTATCTGTTTGTGGTAGTGGATAGGTTCAAAAAAATGTGTATTTTGATGCCTTGTAAAGAATAAGTCACAGATGAACTAATAACACACTTGTTCTTCCAATTCATATGGGTTCATTTTGGGCTTCCAACTTTTATTGTATCGGATTGAGATTTTTGATTCTTGGGGGAATTTTGGTCAACATTATGGGAGCTTATGGACACAAGATTAAAGAAGATCACAACATTCCATCCACAAACAAATGGAAAAAAAGAAGTAGTCAATAGAATAGTGGTTCATCTTCTCATAGGTTACTGTAGTAAGCATCCTATGTTGTGGGATGAAAGTTTACATTGTGTGCAGTATGCTTACAACCATGCAACACACTCTTCTACTCAGAGATCTCTTTTTGAAACTTGTTTTGGTTATTTTCCAAGGATACCTATGGATTTTTCTTTCAAGAAGGAAGATGCTAAAGATGGACATCTTGATGTAGACAAGGCCTTGAAGTTCATCCAAAAGATCCAAGTAGTCCATCAAGTAGTTGAAGCACAACTGAAGAAGAGCTAGGAAAAGTACAAAGCCCAACATGATAAGCATTGTGTTGATCACCAATTTCAGGTTGGTGATAGAGTTTCGTTACACATCAATAAGGAAAGAATGCAAGGTGAAGGTAAGAAGCTCAGACCAATCATGTATGGACCTTTCGAGATTCAAGAACAGATTGGTAAAAATGCTTTTCGCTTAAATTTACCTCCTTATATGCATATCTACTTAGTTGTTAATGTAGAGAATTCAAAATTGTATCAACCTCCTATGATACTGGATGAGGAGGCCGATGTTCAAATTTAGGTTATGTTGATGATCTATTACCTGAGTATATGAATGAGTTGCAAGATGTAATCCTAGACAAAAATGTCAGAACTTCATGAAGGGGTGTTGTTGAGTACCTTAGAGTGGGACTTAAGGGGATGAATCCTAGCAAAGAAAAATTAATGGAGGTTGGAAAAGTGAGGGAGCTTTATCTTCACTTAAACTTTATGTGTAATCAGGATTTTGGAGGTCCAAAAGCTCTCTAGTGGGGAGGATTGATCCGGGTGGATATTTTTCACCAAAAATTTGATAGTTCCAAATGCTAAAGAAAATGACACCATATCTAAGAGCTCATCGAGATGATTCCAACACCGCTTGAATCGTGTCAATTGGAGTCCATATGTGCAAGTTATGATCGATTAAAGTTTCGAAGAACATGTGAACTAGGGAGTATAGACGCTGACGTCAGCATGCCATCAACATGATGACATGGAAGGCTTGAAGGTGACATGTGGCAAGTGATGATATCAACATGATGACATGGTAGGTATATTTGCAAGTTTGATGACATGGCACAGCTAGCTGACGTGGACCAATGACATGGTGCAAAATGTCGGGATGCAGGTGAATGACATGATGCCACATGGACCAATGGTTGGGTGCCATGTGGCACTATTGTGTTTCTCTAGGAGGATGGGCAGTTAAAAGGTTTGTTGGGGAGGTTCGAACACAACCTCCCCATTGCTATTTTCAATCCCCACCGCTCAGTCACGTGGGTTCCTCAATATTATAATGTGCCCACTTCTATTTAAAGTGTTAACAATGATATATTGTGGGGTTAGGTGATTTGAACCATCAACCTCCCACTTTGACTTCCTCTCTACCACCAATGCGCCATGCATGATTTGCAGTAACTGTGGGCAATTCATTCTATTTAAATTTTAAGCTAAGCCTATATTAAGCAAAAAAGAGGCTAATGATTTGAACCATCGACCTCCCAAATATAACGACCACTCATTTTCCATTGTGCCACACATAGGTTCCTCAATATAGAATGAGGACAAATCACTTTTCTTATGTGTTAAGCCACGAGGGTTGAAAAAGAGGGCCTTGGGTTTGAACCTGAGACCTCCTGGGCTATATATTGCAAAATTCTTTACCATTCGAGCAGAACCCAAAAAATGCTATTATGGTGTATAAAATTTTATTTGAAGTTGTATTTTCTCACAGCCAGGGGTTTTTAAAGGCTTTTGAAGCCTAATTATTGTAATCAAGAGGGGGAAAATACTTGAAGACTTCTTTACCATGGAGAAGACTATGTAAAGGCCTTAGCTACAAATTGAAAGGTGACTTTGATGTATTTAAGCATTGGAGCATTATAAAGGATCAACAACTCATTGGAGAGTGGTCCGGAGATGTAGCCCAATTTTTGGGTGAACTCTGTTATCAAATTGTGGTCTTTTGTCATCTTTCTTTTTGTGTTCTTATTCATATTTCTAGTTTATTAAATATCTTTTAAAAGGATTTTATTTAAGTTAAGACAATTTCCATTTACCTAATTTAACACTCACTCAGGAAACTATTGTCATAGATCTTTTCAAATCAAGAGGTCATCACAACTAGGGGCTATGTCATTGACCATGGTATGAATCACTTAATTGAGATAAAAAATGGAGAGCAATTGGTTACAAAAAAATGTTGAGTGGAGGAAAGATGATGGGGAACAACCTTAAGGAATTCTTGTAAGGAAAGATCACATTCAAGAGAATTTTTCTATACTTTAAAACATTTCACATATTAATTGAAAAATACTAAAGGATATTAGGAAGCTCTTTAAGAGCATTCTACCTATCTTTGATCTGTTTAATACCATGTGAAGTATGACAAGCTATGAAATCCTAGAAAATAGGTTTAGAGGCTCAATCCCCAACCTTCTTCAAATGTAATATGGCTATTCTTTGAACACCTCCAGTAGAATTATTGTCATCAATTTCTTATGGTAAATAACTCTTTAATGCATGTAATTATTTTTATTTTATTTTTTCAAAGAGTTATTTTATGGTGTATAATTTAGTTTTGATTTGAGCAATTAGATAGTTATCAACAATTTTCTTATTAAAAGAAATATAATAACTCTATAAAATTACTAAACATATATAATTACTCTTTAAGTAGCTAAAATAAAATAATAATAGAAATATGTGTCGTGAATAATAACTCCTTAAGAAAATAAAAATAAAATAATTATTCATATAAAAGAAAAAGGTAATAACTTTGAGAAATTACTATACATAATTAATTTTAGTAAATTATTATAGTCATAAAATCATTTTATTAGTTCTACTTTAATAAATGAAACAGTAGATAATAATCCTAAAATAACTATATCACTAAATATGGTGTAAATAATTTCTTTAATTTTTTTTAATTTAGAAAAATAAAGTACATAATTTTATTAGTAAATTTTAATCATGGTGGACTACTCCCTTTAAATAAAGTAAAGAAAAAATATAAAATAGTGCATCAAACTCATAAATAGGGTGCATGATAAATAATATCAAGTTACTAGAACTTGGTGCTACATATAGCTAGACTTGGATCTAGGGGCAACATTCTTTCCTGCTAAAGTATTGGTTTCCCTCATTCAATCAAACTATGTTATATCTTTATTTCATACCTATTCGAGTTAGGCGACCTAACCTTCCATTATATGTCTAGCTGGATTCATGCTACAAAGCTATTGATAATATGGGTGTGTGCAAGAAGTTGAGTCCACTTTTTGGCCAAAAACTGGAAGTGTTTTCCCTGATTTTCAGTATTTGACACATTTGACCTTAAAATTTGAAGCACTTAGAGATGAAATCTTTAAAAAAGTCACTAATCATAAAATGTAGTGCTCGGAGTCTAGTTTCCAAATATGTAATTTATTTCAATGCAGATTGTACAAATTGAGTTTCAATAGGCATTTCAAAAACCCAGCTTTGTTTAAAGTCATTTTTTTATCTCACAATACCGTGTACAACATCCATATTTTGACTTAAATTATCGTATTTTTCTAAATCCTTTTGAGAAAAGTTTTATGACTCATTGAACCTTGCTCTTGATATTTTTTTGTAATTTTTTATTGAATATTTTTTTTTTTGTTAATTTTTTATTAGGCAGATTTGTTGTTTTGAAAAATCGTCATGTACGACATGCATAAGATGACCTAAACTTATCATTTTTTGATTTTTTTTTTTTTCAAATTGAAAAGAATTGTTTGAAGTTTGCTCTCGTGCAATCCGTTTGTCAAAATTTTATGTTGATCAAAAGTTATTCAAATAGTAAAAAACTCTGATATTTAAAGTTTATGGACCAATTTTATTAGAAATTAATTGAAAAATGCAAAAAATAATTCAATTGCAAAACAAATTATATATTTAGAATCTGCATTGTTTGATCTAAAATGGGTTTTCATTTTGTCAGAAAATTTTCAAAAAAAGGTCGTCAGCCATATGTCCAAAGTCGATATTTTGCTTTGACATTGTTAGGGCTTTCAATTTGCAGGTCAAACCAGGTTGAAGGCTTAGGTTCGGACTTCCAAAGCTATTCCCGAACCTAAAACCATGGAAAAAACCCGCCCACGATGCAAAACCAAATTCAAATTTCAAAAAACAGGATCCCGATTA
>VDFB02270651.1:475320506-475332905 GCA_007258455.2 Sequoia sempervirens
ATTAGATTGGGCGATAGTTTTTTGCATCAATGATATGGATTGTGGAAACTTGATATCATTAAATCTTATATCTGTCAGCGTTCAATACTTAGATGCCAATAAATAAATCTTTCTAAAATAAGAAAGAAACAAATTGCAGGTAACCCAGTTCAAATGCGGAGGGGTGGCATTAGGAACGGCATTACAACATATCTTATCAGACGGTGTATCTTCTCTACATTTTGTGAACAGCTGGTGTGCTGTAGCTCGGGGATTACAAGTACATTTGCCGCCTCATTTAGATCGCAGCCCACTCCGAGCTCGAAGCCCTCCCAGAGTGAGTTTTTCTCACGAAGAGTATGCCCCACCTCCAACCCTTCTCCACCAAGAAAAAGATGATGAAAATGTTATTCTGCAAGAAGAGGCAAACAAGGTCTCATTTGGAAGGTTCAATCTTAGCAAAGAGCAAGTTAATGCCCTCAAAGACAAGGCAAGCGAGAACCCTCTTAACAAGACTTACTCCACCTACGTAAGCCTGGCTGCCCATATTTGGAAATGTTGTACCACAGCTCGAGGTTTACCAGAAAAGCAGAGATGCAAACTCTACATTCCTGTAGACGGGAGAGGCCGTCTGTGCAGACCACCATTGCCTTGTGGGTATTATGGCAATGCCGTTTTTCTGGCCACGCCAATAGACATTGCAGGAGAAATTATGTCCAATCCTTTGTGGTACTGTGCTGAAAAGATTCATGAGTCAATAGACAAGATGGATGATGAATATCTACGGTCTGGTTGGACTTCCTGGAGTCACAGCCAGACTTAAATGCTGTTGTGAGAAGGAATGATTCGTTCAAGTGTCCTAATATGTCCATCATTAGTTGGACTCGTTTGCCCTTCTATGAGCGGATTTGGATGGGGAAGGCCAAGTGTGTTGGGACCTGCAACAACTCCTACGGATGGACTCTGCCGCATTTTGTCCACCCCTACAAATGACGGGAGTGTGTCTGTTTGCCTGGCATTACTAAGGGATGATCTGGTGAAATTTGGCAAGCTGCTTTACGACTTTTAGTCTGATATGTTTTAATTCTGTTCTTCTGTAACGAACTTTAATTCCCTATTTGCTTGCTTGATTGTTTGGAATTCTTATCCGTTTGATATGATGGACATTAAAAATAAAATGATTGGCATCACGCAAGAAATCTTCTCCGTTCGATTATGATTGACATTTAAAAAACAATTGGCATCCGTGAGAATAATTGTTTTCTTTATTTTTATAATAATTATTATTAGTATATAATTAGTAATTGCACCTTGAATATTTGATATTAAGTATAATAGAATGTAATTGTGAAATGTTTTAAAGTAAGAAAAAAGTAATTTGAAATAAATGTTTGTTTTGTGTAAGAATATGGAATATAATAATTTGATATTTTTGTTTTTGACCTTTATAATATGAATGTGAAGCATATTTTTTAGTGGAAATGTAGAAAAAATATTAAATTATTTGCTTTATGTTTTTTCTTTCTTTGATTATTTTATATTGGGTTCAATGGTTAGATCTTTTTCAATAGTCTTGTTGCATCATGCTAACACATTCTCAACGGTTGATGCCTTTATAATATGATTTATACACTTTGAATTGTAGTGGAAAATTAGAAACAATATCTAATTCTTTGCTTTCTTTCTTTGTATAAAGTGCAATGATTAATTAGATAAGGTAAATTTAGTGTAGTAACATTTTTTTTTGTAAAATATAATAATTATGGTTTTTTTTTATCTTTATAATATGAATGTAAAACATATTTTCTAGTGGAAATGTAGAAAAAATATCTATTTTTGCTTTCTTTCTTTGTAGAAAATAATTTTTTTTAATATTATTTTTATTTCTTTAATATTGGCTAATTTGCAGAAGCTTTTTGATGTCCTCATTCATTTCCTTGATCTTTTCCTCCATTACACCAAGGTGGCCTTCACATTGGGCTTTGAAATAAAAAATGAGCATTCCAAATCCACCAATCTCTCAATGAGTAGGTTTGAGGAAGACCCCTTCGATTGGATAGACATGTTCTCCTTCAAGCCCCTAATTTTAATGTTGACCTTGTTGAATTCCTACAACACCCATTTAGCAAGTTTAAAGGTGCAAGTAGCACCAAACTAAGCCATGTCCAACAACTCATACATGGTAGTATTATCATCATAAAGATAAGAAAAATCCTCAGACAGAGGATCAATATTTAAAGGCTTCAACTTGCCAAGGTTTGGGTTCTCACCTGCATCCTCACACACAACCCTATCACCCAAGGCATCCTCACTATTCAAATCCACATGTGGAGAAGTCTGTCGAACATGGGAATCTTCAATATCAACGACATTATCAAAAATGACCTTTACCTATTCTAGAATGTTTTAAATTTTGTTAATAACTAGTTTTATTTTATTTTTTGGTTAATTTGTTTATTTATAGATTTTTAATCACTTGGAAAAACTCCTTTCCCTTCCCCTTTGTAATTTCCAAAAGTACCAACTTATAGTAAAATTCTTGTAACTCTTGCAATATTAAACATATTTTAAATTTTTTATAGGTGTTGAAAAACTTGTTCAAAGTTGGAACTAGTGGATCAAGCCATTTTTCTAGATCATACACCAAAAATTAGGTAAGATTGTTCAAAATGATTATTTCATTTTAAATCTTCAAATGAGTATAACTTTTACATATGCAATCATAACTTGATGAATTCTTTAAAAACATAAAAAATCATGAACAATCTAATGGTACATTCTATTTTTATTTTAAAATTTTTTTATACTTTTGGCTATTTTTTTAATGTAGCATTATTGGTGCACCAATATGGGTGTTGTTGAGCAGGCCAAGGTGGGTGTTATCGAAAGAGAGAAAGGGAAATAAATTGAAAATTAAGAATGGAAAACTTCAAAAAAATTGAATTCACATTGGGAAAAAGTACGAAAAATTTTGACAAATTTGGAGAAGAGCATAGAGGAATATGGAAAATCTAAAAATTCATTCATAGAGGATTCTTAAAGCACGGAGGCTCCAGCCCTACCGTACCTCCCCAAAATTCTAACAATCATATTGGATCTATCAAACATCACAATCAAGTTGGATGATAGATTTCTTAAATTCCTAACAACTCCAAAGAGATCATATCCATTCAAAAATAGTCTCTAGGTGAATTAATTAGTAGAAATATAAGGAGTTAAGAAGAGAAGAGATAGAAAAAGATAATGATGCCATGTTTAACCTAGGAAAATTTGGCAACATTAAGTAATGAAATTTCATTAATAAATAAAAGAACATCACCGAAAATTAAGCAATGCTATGAAAAGTCACAACCCCCAGACCAAGACCTATCCTTTGTATCCTATAAAACAAGAAGGATATCAATTGAGGAGATACCACAAAAAGGAGAAGATAATCCACAAGTGGAATAAGTAGATTTGGAAGAAATTTTGGTAACAAATTATTTTGAGATTAAGTTAGCAAGAGACAAGGATAGAGAACATAAGGCTGCAACAATAAGGAAGGATACATTAGATTGGTATAAGAAGACCAACCCAAAACATGATAAGGATTGGGAAGAAGTGAGTAAGTTCATCCTAGAAAAGTTTGACACTCTAGAAGTACCATCTAAGAGTGTGAGAGAAATGATGGAATTGGTACAAAGGAGAGGATAATCAATAAAATACTATGATAAAATATTCAAAGTATCTCACAAATTAGAGGAACCATTGAAAGAGAAGTAGAAGGTAGAATGGTTTATTTCTAGAATGCAAAAATATATTAGAGTAGTATTAGATGGGAGGATATTTGACAAATATCTATATGTGGTAACCATGACCTACCATATTGGGGTGTAGCCATGGAGAAAAGAAAATAAAGTAAGTGAAAGTGAAACAATAGAGATGTTACAAATAGCAGTTGAGCAACCTACTTTGCATTAGGACATAATAGAAGGATAATATGCCAATAAGTAGAACTCTAGCATAGAAAAATGGATCTCCAGACATTTTCACACTTGATATGGGAATAATTAATGATAAATTGGATTTAATGTCACCTTAATATGGGAATAATTAATGATAAATTGGACTTAATGATGATTTTACCTTGGATTTACTCATTAAGTATACCATGCAGAAATTTCCATGTGGGTGGTTGTCTGCGGGATTCTGTGGATCCAACGCTATTCCTTAACGACTTACTTCACAACGGCTTCCACCAAGGGGAAACTTGCGTCCCCTAGGCCCGCACTTACACAAATGACCCAAATAAGCTCCAAAAAGGTGAACTATGATGGATGTTATGATCTTTTGAGGATTTATGAATGCATCTAACGTTGGTTTTGCAGGATTTAACGAACATTTTCCTTGTTAATTTTTCAATGCATTTATTGCATCTTTTGGGTGCGAGATTTATGGAACCTATTGAGGGACCATCTAAGAAACCCGTGGTAAAAGTGGAAAAGGGGAAGAAACCTGCAAGAATGACCAGGGGAAAAGAAGAAAAGGAGCAAATGAAGTATTGGCTTCATGGGGTGGAGTGCACCTCTAATCTCACTTCCAATTGGGACACAGTTTCAAACACTAAGCTAGGGCATGTAAATATAGATGAATTCAAGCAAATGGTGATGGTCAATCCCACCACTAAAGATGCTCAAAAGATAAAGGAAAGTGGCCTTGCAAAGGCAGCCGACTTCCCCCTGCTTTGGTTGCTTCGGAGTTAGTAATGGCTTGCAAAGAATGCTACCACTCTTGTAATAGGAAGATAATTTCCAAAGACGAGAGGGTATTAGCGAACTTATCTGCTAAATCTATTGGAAAGACCTTTGGCATTCCAACCTTCGAAAAGATGGAGGAGGTAGAAAAGGAGTTCACTCAAAAGGTGTGGCAACAAGATCCCCTAGGATGCAGAAGAATGATCAATCAAAATTGGTTAAAGGACAAGAGGGGCAGTGCCAATAAGGTGCCTCAGAAGTTATATAGGAGTGATTTCTTTAAAGAATATCACGATCTAGTCACTCTCTTGATCAGAGTGATGGGCCTACCTACTGCAACATTCTTTGAAGAATGGATGTTCTAATTTGTAGAAGAAATCCTTTGCAGCACTGCCAACTTGCATTAGGCCAAAATGATAAGCAATAATTTCCATAATCATCCCATGACCTCATAAAGAAGACCTCCCAGTTTCACATGACCTCATATTTGGTCTCTCCTAGCGGTCAAATTCCCATAAAAAGGATTGTTTGGTGCTGGAACATTGGGGACCAAGAGAGGAGAACTACGACTGTTATCCTCAATTGTAGTACAAAAACTTCAAGAGGGAATACAAAAGGGTGAATGATGCCTTCATTGGGCATATAATTAGACTCTTGGGAGGAGACCAAGAAAGAAAAGTGACACATAGTGCCAAGGGTTTTGGATATTTATTCATCCAATTTCCAAAGTTCACCTACATTCGTGCAGAGGGGTTCTCAGGAAAACTCTATCGGTTTCCATGCTACCCTAATGACCAGATCATCTTGTTGGAGGTTACTCAATAACTGCAGACTGCCCATACATTGCTAAGTGACAAGCATCGAGTGGGGGTCCCATATCCCCTCACATTTGGGCAAGGAATGTACTGCTTCCCCGCTGCCCAATGTGTTGAATACTCAGAAAAGGAATTGGCAGAATACCACTTAGACCTACATACAGACAGAGGGAGAGTGGATCCTCATGGAAAATTAAAGAAATAGGTTGGATGACAACATGCCCACCGACCTCACGTTGAAGACTTCTGGGTGAATTGTGGAGATGACAAAGATGTCTGAATGTGGCACTACATGAGGAGGACCACTCAATTTGTGAATTCCATCAATCTATTTCCAGTACCTGACCAAGTCATTAAAGATGATAAAATTTTAGATGAAAGGTACATTGCCTTGGCTAATATTCCCTTGCTAGTCATTGATTGGAATGAGGAAGAGGTCACCAACCTTGACATTCTCACCCACCTTATTGAACACAGAACCAGGCAATGGGTGGATGGAAAAATAGCTCAATTAAAAGAACAAGGTGCAAAGCTCACATATGGGGAGCTAGAAAATGACATTGAAAGTGAAATAGATAGTGGTGCAGCCATGGGTTCATCAAACAAAGCTCCCAAATCTCCACCTGTCACTCAATCTAAGAAAAGGAAGGATGGACCCAAACACAAGCCTAAACAAAAGGTGCATTCCAAGAAAGAAACAAAAGGCCAGTCATCCAAAAGGGCAAAGAGGACAGGGACGTTTATGCTTGAAATTCCAACTATTCAAGAAGAGGAAGCTGAGCAGTCTCGCTCACTGCTTCCCACCACTTTCACTCCTGCTACCACTATTGTCGTCACCATTCCTCCATCTTCCACTCCTAAATATTTGCTTGTCTCATCTCCACCCACCGTGGACATCTCAGTCCACCTCACCTCTACCTCGCCAACTACTCCAATAATGGTATTAGACTCTTCCTATTCGACCACCTCCCCACTATCATCTTCTACACTCCCACATCCACTACCTACTTTTTCCACTCTGCCACCACCTATCGAGTTGCCAAAAATGGAGGCCACAATACAAATCCCAAAGGAAATGGAGAGCCTTAGCACAAAGCAACACAAAGAGGCTACGAAAGACATAGCTAATGAGCCTGAGGATTTTAATCGAGATGACTATTTTGAACATCCCTGGAGGTCAGATTGAATATAAACCTAGACAAGGTGGCTTCTAATGAAGAAGGACCGCAAATTTCCAAGGATGAAGATGCTAAGGAACTCGACGAACACTATGAAATGGAAACATTGGACCAAGAGCTAGATGAAGAACCACCTCAAGAATGCAAAGATGAAGAAAAACACCTAGAGGAGCACTGCCCTAAGAAAAGGAAGAATGACACAAACACAGATGTGGAGATAGTTGATGAGCCTCTACGGACTAGAAAAGACAAGGGCTTGCTACCAAAATAAGTACCTCCAAAAATGGATGGAGAGAAGGATAAAGAAGAAGATGCACAAGAGAAGGGCGCTAAGCTTGAACACAATGTCAAGAATGAACATGAAGAAGATAAAGAGAGAGCACCACAAGAGGAAAATATTGTTGAAGAAAATGTAGCCTCTACTGAGCCTGATACATGAGAAAAGGAGCTAGATGAGGAGGAAAAGAATGATGAGGAGGATCCTAGAAATGAAGAGGATGAGCCTCAAAAGCACAAAGAAAGGGAAGATGATAATGAATCACCAAAACAACCAACATAAGTCCCTGCATGGTTGGAGCAACAACTAAAGAAGAAGGCTCCTGTGGTTCCTAATCCAAAGGCACGATTGCAAGCCATCTTTGCTAGGGCTCAAACAAGGACTGAAAAGGAGAAGAAGCCTGAGATCCAATCACACATCACGGTTGATGCTTCTGGGTCTTGGACACTTCAAATAGCCACTCCAGTAGCAAGTAAAGATGTGAGAACATCCATCCAGGGGAAAGATTACCAGATATCCACGATCAATCTGGGCCCAAAATCTCATGAGCAAAAGATGGATGATCTACAAGGGTCAATGTCCATCATTATACAACAAATGAATAAAGATCAATCCACGAAGGAAGAGTTAAAATCACATGTGGAAGACCTCACGGCCTACATCCAATAATGGACATCAACAGTGGAAGCCCCAGTGGAATTGTCGGCACCTACTCTCCTCTCCAAGGAAGAGATAAATAAGATGGAAAAAATGAAGAATTGGACCAAGTCCACTACAAAGTGGTTCAATAGAGTGGTATACAACAATGGTATGGGTATCCGCTATGCAGCTAGGATGTGTACAACAAATTTTAGAGTTTGCAGAAGGAGGTGGAAGAAATGATAAACAACTGTTAGGAATTCCCCGAGTTGTATCGGATCACCTATTCGAAGCTCAAGAGTATCCTCAAGCTCTCCTAGCCAACATGGGAAAAGGAGTTGGAGCTTCCAAAAGAAGATCATTGGCTGGTTGAGACATGGCAGACAGATCTTGATTACAGGAAAGAAATTTTTGAGAAGGCCTTGCACAAATTGGAGCTTGATCATGAATGGGTTGTAGAACACTGGACAAAGAGAAAATATTATCTAAAGATGATGACAAACAATTAAATTGCCACCTTGGAGATAGATCCGGAGAAAATAAAACCATTATTTCACAAGAAAACATAATAGGGGGCTAGAGACACGCTATCGCCAAATTTCATGGATTTTGCTACGAAGGCCTTCACTCAGTCATAATAGGTTATAAAGGCTATGCCAAAGTGCACCAAGCACTAGGAGAAAATCACTGAAAGATTCAAGAAGATAGCCTTTCAGATCCTCAAATCCGAGCTCATAGACGAAAAGAAACTCATAGCAATGATTGGAAAGTTTGTGGAGTATGCAATAGCGCAGAAAGAGGTTGGAAATCCTATCATAGGTGATGAATACTTGTTGAAATTTAGTTGCAAAATCTGGAAATAAATACAAGATAAAAATAGAATAGAGGATGAAATAGGGAAAAAGACAAAAGTCTATTTTTATATTGTAATATATGGGGGGTAGGTGAAACCCTAAGTGAAAATGAATCTTGACCACTTATTGTAAATGAATCTTGTCCATTCATTTCACTTTTGGAAAACTATAAATAGGGGCATCCTCTCATTTTCAAAGAGAGAGATGAGTTGTTGTAAAGACATGTTGCAAAAATATATGAGAAAAGGATTGTTTTGATGGTTTCTTGTGTATTGCTCTCATGTGTGCATGATTCTATCTCCAATACTAGATTTTATCTTTGTTATTTCAATATTTAAGATGCTTTTAGTTGGTCATTCATTGTTGTTCTTTAATGGTGGATGTATATTGTGTTTGATGCATTTCTAGCTCATACTTTTGGTTGTTTGTTGATTATAAATGGTTGTGTAAAGTTAGGGTACATGTGCAGGATCATGATGGGCCAAAAAGTGGCAATATGATGGGTATCACGGTTGGCTGACATTTTTTACCCAAATTGATGTAAGAAACAAAAAGGAGTTTTGAAAGGAGATTCTCAAATTTCCACCAATATAAATTATACTTTTAGTTTGAGATTTAATAAGTAATTATTATTCATTTTCTATTAAAATTAGGACTAAAGTCGATTGATAAGTGATTGAAAGAACATCTATAGCTTTTAATGATTATCACATTTTACAATCAAAACATGTCACATTCTATGCTTCACATAATATGGGATTAAAAAATAAAAAATTGAATTTCATGAAGTTTTTGACCAAATTGAGTGGTTAGACATACAAGTTTTTATAATTTTTAAAATTTGTAATAAAAATTCATAATTAATTGTTTACTTGGAAAAAATTACAAAAATATGCATCACATTTGGGACATAGGTCCTCTACTTTGATCTAAAAATCTTATAAAAATATTATCATTTTATTGTGTAAGTTAGAATTGGTGAGACGGACACCTATTTCTTATTTTTCCTAAAATTTAAAAGTACTACGCATTGAAATTTCAAATTTTCACCAAATAGGTATTTTCTTTAAAGCAAAACCCGGCAGTTTATAAACTACATTCAAATTGCTACAAATTCTATTCTTACTTATTTTTAAAATAATATAAAATAAATTATTCAATTTTTATGTCTAAGGATTGCTAACTCTGTTTTTCTAATTTTTTTGCCATAAGGAGCCTGCTTTTCCCATGATGATCCTGCACATATGGATTATTTTGACCTTATTTATAGTATTGCACTTAAGTTCAATTGTTATTCATGCTTTAATGGTGAATGAAAAGTCTGAAAATATGCAATGACCCTTTGAAGATTGCACTAGTTTTATGAGACTGTGGACTATCCCTAGTTAAGTGGAACTCATTTTTAGGAAGTCTATCCATTGTAGCATCCTCCATTATTACTGTTCATCATTAGTTACAAGTCTAGGAAACTTCTAACCCTTTTTCCCTTTTGTTGTTTCTTTAAAATCTAAAGTTAAAACAAAGTTCTAGCATCATTGTAAAGCCAACTCTGATGAACATGAAGGATTTTTAACTTGTTTTGAACTTGCAGCAAATGTTCTTTCATTTCTAGAATTTATAAAACTCCATTTGTAGACCCTATTCCCCATGCTTAATGAACCAAAAATGCCTCCTTGTGATTACCCGCAAATCACATTAACCATTGTTCCAAGAATTGTCATCACCTAACACTCGAGAGACCTTGGGGTGATTTCTAAAACTTAGTTGCAAAAATTACCTTTCAAGAGAGACATTGCACTTGTGCTTTGTCTATGTTGAGAAGTGCAAAAACACCCATCAACAGGATGTACCTAGGTTAACTATGAAAATTTAGTTCAACTTGTTATATTTTTGGAAGACACATAACAAAGAGATAGAAACAAAATTCAGAAAAGAAGACTACAAACACAAAGAAACCTAACATATACATTTCAACTTAAGATGAATAGATAGAGGCACCCTAGACTAGGAAGTAGATACTCAAAATCATATTTCAAACTCCTTTTGTTCCCTATCTGTAGGTTCTTATTCTTTGGACTTAGTTTCAAAACTTCATCTATCGCTGATAAAATTTTCTCTCCCTAATTTTTTTACTTGTAGGGATTGAATGCTTGAATGAACAATTAGGTCTTCAATCCTCTCCAAAATCACTTCAAATCTACAACCTACACACAAGAAAGAGGGAAATAGGTTGTGTCGTATAAGGGCTTTCCTAAGTCAAACCTCATTTTGGGTATTTCTACCTCCACAATAGCTATGATGATATAAAAGAGAGATTTCCCTTGGTTATGTAGAGTGCAAATGCTAAACAAGTGATAAATTGACAATTGTTGCAATTCACCACTTAGATTTGCATTCCTTGATGGAAAAAAGTCATTGTTCTCATCACCTTCAAGCAAAATTTGGATGTTTGATTTGAAGTTCTACAAGTGTTAGTACTCATAAAACAAATATACATGAAACATAAACAAACTCGCATGAAAAGATGATGCATTGTTAACATGATGCTTGACTGAAATAATGTTGCTATAATTGTACAAATTTTTCTCTTAACTACTCAATTTCTCAATTCAAAATGATAGGATTGCTTCTCAAAATCTATATAGGTGTGTGTGTGTGTGTGAAATAGTAGGGTGTTGGTAAATCCTTACAAACAATGAGGCCATTATTATAGTAAAGATTTGAATCAAATAAATTACTCTAAATTGTAGCAAAAAAAATCTTTAAAAATGTTCCATTGTTCTCTATTCTCAAGGATTTATTAAACCATATTGGCTCTCAGATTTTGTATATGCACTATGGTTGTTAAAATGACAACTTAAGAAACGAGATGCTATTCAACATGCAAGCCAATTAAGTTCCTATATGAAACTATGTGATGAAAGCTATGATGGAGATTATGATGAATGGATAATGTGGCTAAACTATGTGATACAAATGTTGTGATAAGAAATCAGAATGATTTTGCATATGCTCAAATGATTAGTGATATGATAATCTAAAATACAACTATAAAGTAAAACATGGTTTAAAATGAAACTATAAAGAAAAGCATGATTCTACAATGCTAACTATGAAGCTAAACATGATTATATATGCAAGTACAAAGCAAAACATGATTCTAACTATAGACTCCAAATGCTCCAATGCTCCAAAGCTATTCCTGCACGATAACTCTACTTGAATGTGGGATGCAAAATACTATGGCAAAGGGTTGTATTTATAGGCTTTTCCAAGCATCTTGTGATGTGTCAGCGATCGACGGTCTAGATTCAAACAAGAGGGATGAACGGTGGAGATGGAAAGAATGAAGAATAATGTTCCCTTGACCAAATACAACATGCCAAATGGATGAAAGAATATCTTGACCAAAGATAACATGCCAATGGAGGAATAAAGTGTGTGAGAAAAAGACCATGTGTTTGAAAGTTTGTTGAAAGCGTGTGAGGAATAAGCCATGTGTTTGAATTTTTTTTGAAGATAATTATAGTATATTTTTAATTTCTTGTGAGCTTGGTGAGGTGGCATGAAAAGTTTAGACGTAGTGGCCAATTCCCTAATCTAAGGTTGGTGAAATTTTGTTTGTTTGGTGGGGTGGGGAGTATGATTTTGGGTTGGAGGAATTAAAAAGGATACCTTGACCTATATATAAGTAAATTGAGAATTTATTTATACATAGTCGAAATATTAATTAAATAACATATATTTAATTAATTAAATGCCATGACCGATTTTAAGTGTATACATTTTTCCCCTCTTTGAAGTAATGTGTTTACACGTTGCTTCAAAGAAAAAATTGATACCGATGCCAAGAAAAAAAAATTCGATGCCCCAGAAATTGATTTTTAGATATTGACGGATATATGCCCCCTCGGGAGATAAATC
>VDFB02270651.1:475333005-475351713 GCA_007258455.2 Sequoia sempervirens
GAGATGCATCATTGGTGAATTTGTTCCATCTTACTAAATCTATCAACTACCACAAAGATACTATCAAAACCTCTTTGGGTTCTAGGAAACCCCAAGACAAAGTCCATACTTACACACTCCCAAGGCCTATTGGGAATGGGAAGTGGCTGATAGAGTCTTGCATTTGATGAAGTTCCCTTTGCCCTTTGACATATTGTGCAGCCTTCCACATACCTTCTCACATCCACTTGCAACTTTTTCCAATAGTAAAATCTCCTAACTTGTTCCAAGGTCTTGTCAAGGCCAAAGTGACCTCCAAGACTCCCACTATGTTTCTCCTTTATGATATTCTCCCTCATTGAGCATTTACGCACACACAATTGGCTTCCTTTGAAGAGAAAACCATTCTGCAATAAAAAGTCAAAGAATTCACCATGAAAAGAATTCAAATGTTGTTCAAAAACATTGTATACCTCCTTGAAATATGAATCTTCATAATACATATTCTTTAATGCTTCAACCCCCATGCTTTGGAGTTGGATCTCTTGCACTACAAGTTCCCTTCTACTGAGAGCATCTGCCACCTTATTTTCTTGGCCCTTCTTATGCTTTATTGTGAAAGTATAGGCTTGCAAAGACTCTACCCACTTCATGTGCCTATGACTGAGTTTGTCATGTGCATTCAAAAAACTCAAGGCATGATTATCAGTATAAACAACAAATTATTTAGGTAACAAGTAGTGCCTCCAATTTCTGAGGGCTTGGACCATAGCATACAATTCCAAATCATAGGAAGAATACTTCCTCTTTGCTTCATTTAACCTCTCACTGAAAAATGCAACTAATTTTCCTTCTTGGCTCAAAACAACCCCTATTGCTTGATTGCTAGAATCACACTCAATGGTAAAAACTTTATCAAAATCAGAGAGCACAAGTATAGGTTGTTGTGCTACTCTCATTTTTAGATATTCAAACCCTTTATCAGCCTCATTGGTCCAAGAAAACTTACCTTTGTTACCTCCTCTGATGGTGTCCAAGATTGGTGCACAAATTTGGCTAAAGTTCTTGATGAACTTTCTATAAAAGCTTGCAAGTCCATGGAAACTTCTCACATCTCCCATGGATTTTGGTGTTGGCCAAGTAAGAATAACATCCACCTTTGAAGGATCCATATTCAAACTTCCCTTGGAGATGACAAAACCAAGGTAGACTAGTTCTTCCTTCATGAATTCACACTTTTCCATGTTGATCAGCAACTTCTCCTCTTGTAACCTCCTTAGTACCATGTCAATATGCTTCAAATTTTCTTTAGACTTGCTAAACACAAGGATGTCATCTAAATAAACTACAACAAACTTTCCATTGAAAAGTCTCAATACCTCATTCATAAGGCGCATAAATGTGCTAGGGGAATTTGATAACCCAAAGGGCATCACCAACCACTCATAGAGCCCTTCATTAGTCTTAAAAGTTGTCTTCCATTCATCCCCCTCTCTGATCCTTATCTGATGATACTCACTCTTTAGATCAATCTTGGAAAAGTAAGATGCTCCTGATAGACAATCCATGAGGTCCTCCATTCTTGGCATCAGGAACCAATATATGATTGTGATCCTATTAATGGCTCTTGAATCAGTGCAAAGCCTCCATTTCCCATCCTTCCTTGGTGCTAGGATAGTAGGAACAACACATGGGCTCAAACTCTTCCTCACTAGCCCTTTATCCATCAACTCTTGCACTTATCTTGTAATCTCCTCATTTTGAGTAGGTGTCATCTTGTATGTAGCCTTATTGGGAAATGTAGCCCCTAGAATCAGATCAATATGGTGGCTTATATCCCTAATGGGAGGTAGGGAACTAGGTAATTCATTCACTGTTATGTCCTTGTAGCTTTCCAACAACTCTTGGACTTCCTTTTGTGCATCTTCCTTCTTCTTTGTGGGAAAATCTGCATCACTTTTTCACATCATAATCAGGAAGAATCCTCTTCCTCCTCCATCCTTCAAGGTCTTCATGAACTCCTTCTCACCCACCATCAAAACACTAGGCCCTTCATGCTTTGCCTTGTCTTCTTCTAGGAGAGGTGAAAGGTTGTAAGTCTTCCCATCCTTCACAATGGAGTATGTGTTCTCCCCATCATGCTTGGTCTTCCTATCAAACCGCCAAGGCCTACCAGAAATATATAGCTTAATACTTGTACTCAAAATTTTGTTCATTAGATCTCATACATTATAAGTCATGACGCAGATCGCTATTGTAACTTTTTTGTGATTGAGTAATTTTTTGTTTTATTTTTAGATGTTGTGTGTGGAAACACCTCCAAATGTTACAAGGGCAATGGATATTGGTGTTTCATCCGCTACACAATCCTCGATGGCTCCGATAGAGGAGGTATGAGGAAAATTACTAAATTTCAATTTACATTCGTTGTTATAGATGTTAGTTCTAGTGAAAAATCAAACCATTATTGATTCGTAGTTTAATTCCTATTTGGATGGTTTATACAGGGCTTGAGCACGCCTGAGCATCGACATGCAAATATTTCCATCGTGGAGAGTGATCATGAGATGGTTGTAAGTGATTATTTTGTTAATTATATATTTTTTTATAATGTAATTTCTATATATTAATGTCTTTACTTCTTATTGTAACAATTAAAACTTCACTAGGAGCTAGACTGTAGGAGGAGCAGCAGGAGCACTCCTCGAGCACAACAGAAATGAGTGATGGACTTGTCGCCATCTGATCACCAAAAAAAGGTAAATAATTTATTTCCAGAGCATGGAGAGAAATGAATTTTGATTCTAGAGCCCTTTGTTGTATGCCTAGACATGGCAATTTTGTACATATCTTGTATTGGATATATTTGACATTATATGCCTATATGGAATTCTTGTAGGCCTATATGGCTATTTTGTAACTATATTTTATACTTATATTGACATATATTGATGTATGTGTACATGGCTATTTGGTTAATACAAATCTTTTTTATCGATGGTGTCCATATTTGCTCTTTTTGACAATGTCAAAAGCATGGCTACATACAGATTAGGCAAAAGATTTTTCCCTTTTAGATTAGCAATGCATGGAAGTTTCAAAAAGTATCCTTGATATTAAAAAAAGATATGTGTTTATACCATAGCAGCAAAAATCTTTTGGGGAAAAATTTGGCAAACCAAAAGTATAATATTTTTTGAAAAAATTGGGAAAAAGTCTAGAAAAAATTGGAAAAAAGTCGGTTAAAAAAAAAGGTAAAAAATTAGAACAAAGAGATAAAAAATTTTAAAAAATTAAAGAACCATTTCCATAGCATAGAGATATAGAGAAAATAAAATAAAGAGTTTAACTAATAGATTGTAAAAATAGATTTGTGTAGTTTATATTGATGTCGTTGATTAAATTGCATTACACATCTTTCAAACTCAAATAATTACGTCACATTGCATAACTAATAACTAGATGTTTATAGATGACAAAATTTCAATTACAATATGGTTTATTACAAAGTCAACCTAAGTAGTTATGCAATTACTTCACATTGCATAACTAATAACTAGGAGCAACTCCCAATTGCATTTGATTGTCATGGCATTCTATGAGACCGCATTTCTTTGAGGCTTTTTTCAAACAATTCACTGCCTTGTCTATACTACCACATTTTTGATACATGTCTACCAAAGCATTTTTTCAAATAGTTCACTGCCTTGTTGCTATGGATGAAAGCCTAAAACAAGTGCTTTCGAACAAGCTATGGATGCTTCGAAAAAAGCTATCAAAAGCATAATGGTAAGCAATATCATAGACAAGGTGTAGTGAACTCTTTGAAAAATTCCTCAAAGAAATGAAAGGGTCTCATGGTGATGGAATTCCATGACAATCAAAATGTGCTGGGTGTCATGGAATTCATTTCTTCGAGCATTTCAAGAGTTCCTACCTTGTCTATGTTATTAACCTATGCTCCTTTAATAATCCTATCAAATCATTTTTATCAGAAACAATTCATTTCCTTGCTGCTTATGGCTAAAAGCCTAAAACAAAGTGCTTTCAAACAAGCTATGGATGCTTCAAAATATCTATCATGGCATAATAGTAAGCACTAGCATATCTTGTCATGGCATTCCATCACCATGAACCACATTTCTTTGAGGAATTTTTTTCAAAGCAGTTCCTTTGCCTTGTCTATGCTACCATTTTCATACATGTTTACCAAAGAATTTTATCAAACAGTTCACCTCCTTCCTACTATGGCTAAAATCCTAAAATAGGTGCTTCCAAACAACCTATGGATGCTTGGAAAAAATATATCAAAGCATAATAATAAGCAATAACATAGACAAGGCAGCGAACTATTTCAAAAAAAGCCTCAAAGAAATGTGGTCTCAATGGTGGTGGAATGCCATGACAATCCATAGCAATTTGCTTGTCATGGCATTCATCATGTCATTCCCTCACCATGAAACCACATTTCTTTGAGGAATTTCAAGCAATTCACTACGCGCACATGCTTTACCACATTTTTCATACATGTTTGCCAAAGCATTTTATCAAAACAATTCATCCTTGCTTCTATGGTACAAAATCACAAAATAGGTGCTTCCAAGAAGCTATGGATGCTTGGAAAAATCTATCAAAGCATACTAATAAGCAATAGCATAGAAAAGGCAGCAAACTGTTTGAAAAAAGCCTCAAAGAAATGTGGTCTCAATGGTGATGGAATGCCATGACAATCCATAGCAATTTTCTTGTCATGGCATTAGTCATGCCATTCCATCACCATGAAACCACACATTTCTTTGGGGGCATTTTTTTTCAAACAATTCACTACCTTGTCTATCTACCTCCATACATGTCTACCAAAGCTTGTTTATCAAAAATTCAACGCCCCTGGCTGCGCTATGGCTAAAAGCCTAAAAAATACTTTCAAACAAGCTATGGATGCTTGGAAAAATCTGTCAAAGCGTAATAGTAAGCAACAGCTATGAAGATGTAAAATGCGTTTTTTCGCATAAAATCCCGGTACGTGATTTTATTCACACATTTTTTGGGGTTGTAAGCACTTTTTTGGAAATTTTGTTGTTTTAAATGACGATTCAAGTTTATGGTGGTTTTTGTTTATATGATGATATGTGATATTCTAATCTAATTCATGCTTCTAGGTTGCATAGATATATATTTTGTTTTTACATGTTTTTTGTACCAACGAACCCAAAACGAACTAAACCCCCCTCCAAAAAATTTTGGCCAAATCGGTGAACCAAACCCCCAAACCTTAACCTAAAAACCTATTCCAACACTCTTCATTTTTCCTACACAAACTTAATTGACCACCAAATTATGTTTCCCCTTGACTTTACCCACGTTTACTCCCTCAAACCTCTCTTTTTAATTCAAAACCCATGTTTTCCCAACTAGGGCATGTCATGCCATAACATACTTTTGACCTCCCCTATCCTTGCAGAACTTTTGAATACATCAAACTCCACAATCTCACCCTATTTCTAACCTATTCTAACTTATTTTCAAGCAATTTCTTCTTTTCACCTCTTATAGCCTTGCTTTTAAGGGGCCTCAATTTTGAATTTTCAACAGGGGCAGTGTTAGTAATCTCTTCCAATTCCCTTACTAATTTTTTTTTCTTATTCCTACTGCCTATCCTACTTACGTCAAGCCCATATCACCGAGACACAGCCTAAACAATAGGTTGAATGGCCTATTTCAACATACTACACTCAAATCCTTAAGGGATCGATCCGGTTGAACGTAGCTCAGAGCGATTCCACGTGTTTGGTTGCGAAAGAGGACCATACCTAGCATAAACATGCCTATTCAGATGTGTTGGAATAGTTCGTTTGGTCACACGAGTTGCAGAACGAAAGTTGCATTTGCAACTTTCCACTGCTTCCATTTGACACTTTTTTCATCAACTGAAAATTGGACACCACTGGAAAACCACTCTGAGATAATGAAAACTGAGAGAGGTTATTGTAGAGGGGCCCAACATAATCCCATTGGATTAGACAAAAAATTTCTAAGTGTCACGGTGTCTGAGTAACCTCATGCTAAAGTTTGCAGCCATTTTTCCCTTTGGACCCTTAAGGGATCGATCCAATTGAACGTAGCTCAAAGCGATTCCGTGTGTTTGGGTATGAAAGAGGACCATGCCTAGCATAAAAATGCATATTCAAACACGTTGGAATAGTCTCTTTGGTCACAAGAGTTGCAGAACGAAAGTTGCACCACTTTGCAACTTTCCATTGCTTCCATTTGACACTTTTTTCATCAATTGAAAACTGGACACCAGGGGAAAACCACTCTGAGATAACAAAAATTGAGATAGGTTATTGTAGAAGGTCCCAACATGATCCCATCAGATTAGATAATAATTTTCTAAGCATCACGGTGTCTGAGTAACCTCATGTTGAAGTTTGCAGCCATTTTTCCCTTTAGACCCTTAAGGGATCGATCTGGTTGAACGTAGCTCAAAGCGATTCCACATGTTTGAATGTGAGAGAGGACCATGCATAGCATAAAAATTCCTATTTAGATGCATTGGAACAGTTCATTTGGTCACACAAGTTACAAAACGAAAGTTGCACCACTTTGCAACTTTCCACTGCTTCCATTTGACACTTTTTTCATCAACTAAAAACTAGACACCATGGGAAAACCACTCCGAGATAATGAAAAATGAGAGGTTGTTGTAGAGGGGCCAAACGTGATCCCATCAAATCAAATGAGAATTTTCTAAGCATCACGGTTTCTGAGTAACCTCATGCTGAAGTTTGTAGCCATTTTGCCCTTTGGACCCTTAAGGGATCGATCTGGTTGAACGTAGCTCGAAGCGATTCCGTGTGTTTGGGCGTGAAAGAGGACCATTCCTAACGTAAAAATGCCTATTCAGACACGTTGGAATAGTCTGTTTGGTCACACGAGTTGCAGAACGAAAGTTGCACCACCTTGTAACTTTCCACTACTTCCATTTGACACTTTTTCCATCAACTGAAAACTAGACACCATGGGAAAACCACTCTGAGATAACAAAAATAGAGAGAGGTTATTTTAGAGGGTCCCAACACAATCCCATGGGATTAGACAAGAAGTTTCTAAGCATCACGATGTCTGAGTAACCTCATGTTGAAGTTTGCAGTCATTTTGTCCTTTGGACCCTCAAGGGATTGATCCGGTTGAATGTAGCTCAGAGTGATTTTGTTTGTTTGGGTGTGAAAGAGGACCATGCCTAGCATAAAAATGCCTATTTGGATGCGTTGGAACAGTCTATTTGGTCACACGAGTTGCTGAACAAAAGTTGCACCACTTTGCAACTTTCCACTACTTCCATTTGACACTTTTTCCATCAACTAAAAATTGGATACCACAAGAAAACCACTCTGAGATAACAAAAACTAAGAGAGGTTATTGTAGAGGTGCCCAACATGATCCCATCAGATTGGATGAAAATTTTCTAAGCATCATTGTGTCTGAGTAACCTCATGCTGAAGTCTGTAGCCATTTTTCCCTTTGGACCTTTAAGGGATCAATCCGGTTGAACGTAGCTCGGAGTGATTCCGCGTGTTTGGGTGTAAAAGAGGACCATGCCTAGCGTAAACATGCATATTCAGGAACAGTCCATTTGGTCACACGAGTTGGAGAACGAAAGTTGCACCACCTTGCAACTGTCCACTACTTCTATTTGACACTTTTTCCATCAACTGAAAACTGGACACCACAGAAAAACCACTCTAAGATAAAAAAAAATTGAGAGAGGTTATTGTAGAGGATCCCAACTCAATCCCATAGGATTAGATGAGAAGTTTCTAAGTGTCACGGTGTCTGAGTAATCTCATGTTGAATTTTACAGCCATTTTGCCCTTTGGACCCTTAAGGGATCGATCTGGTTGAACAAAGGGTCTATACTCTAAACTTATCCAAACCTTACCAACTCTTGGGGAAGAAATTATAAGGTGTCAAAACTTCAAAATCCATAATCAAATCTCAGTTATACCACCGTACAATGGGTAAACCACAAAACCCTCTATTATAGCCTAAACCCTAGGGGTTTATTGAAAATGATACTTCCAAAGCTGACCACAACCTAAAAATTACTCAAACAATTTTTGGATACCCTACACAAGCTAAAAAAATCATAAAATAACACTGCCCTACACAAAAACATAATTTGACTCTTCAAAACCACCATTTTTCTTAAAAAAATTCACTTTTACACACATGGGTTTCACACCCATCTCACTTTCAGACCTCCCCAACACTAACACATCATTCCCACACCTTAATAATGTTAGTGCAGACCCATTCCTCAAGTTACAAAGGCTACAGAAAGAGGAATGGGTCAAAAATCCATTTTTATTGACTCAAAACCTTCAAATGTACAAGTCCGGGCGGGTTTTAGTAAATTGATGATATTCTACTCCTTATTTTCCTTGATGAACAAAACCTACTGAATGGTGCTCCTACACCAATCATACATTGACCTTCTTGTCCCTCCTAAAGTTTGGACCACATCCATTACCTCCACATAAAACTCGACATCCTTGGTCTTCTTGGTTCCCATGCCTTGATATGGTTATGCAAATGAAAATGAAGCAAAGTAATCATCTCCTTCTCTACTAGCTAGAAGAATGCATGCTTAATGTTTTGATACAGTATATCAGCTCTCTCATCTACTCTCATGGTTGAATACTAAAATCTAGTATGGTGGGCCTCCAGAGTTCCATTCATCTTTCTTCCTCTTCCACCAAATGTTCGCCCGATCCACACGTCTGCCAGCCTAATTGACTTTGTTTTTGAAAGCGGAAGTTTCTCCTGAGTCACCAGTGTTGCTTTGTTTGCCTTTTTAGATTCTTTCATTAATATAGATCATCTCTGGGATTTAATCATTTGTACCGCATGTGGTTGATGTGCTTTGAATCCTTGCATCTAAAGGAAATTTCCTCAACATAAATACTCTCCCAAGGTTAACAATCATACATTTACCTTCTTTCCCATCTTAAATTTTGGACCACATCCATTACCTCCACATAAAACTCGACATCCTTGGTCTTCTTGGTTCCCACGCCTTGATATGGTTATGCAAATGAAAATGAAGCAAAGTAATCACCTCCTTCCCCGCTGGCTGGAAGAATACATGCTTAATTTTTTGATACATGATATCAACTCTCTCTTCTGCTCTCATGGTTGAATATCAAAATCCAATATGGTGGGCCTCCAGAGTTCCAGTCATCTTTCTTCCTCTTCCACCAAATGCTAGCCTGATCCACACATCTACTAGCCTAATTGGCTTTGTTTTTTGAAAGATAAAGTTTCTCCTGAGTCACCAATGTAGCTCTCTTTGCCTTTTCATACTCTTTCATTGCTACAAATCATCTTTGGGATTTAATCATCTATACCACATGGTTGATGTGCTTTGAATCATCAGTAATAGTCTTCAAAATTGGCTACTAGTACAAGTTCATTCTGTTTTCATAATACTTTATAAACATGGAGTTTAGCCATTCCTTGATTCCATCAAGTGAAGATTCAGGAATGGCATCAATGCGGAGTATATCCCACTTGAAGTATTTGAAAGAAATAGCCATATCAAATTCCTTTTTCCCAAGTCCTACTCTCTCAAGGTTAACAATCTCAATCTCACTAATAGCGATTACTACTAAGAAAGGTAATTCCACCAAATCTACCAATCAGTTTACCATAAGAATAATAAAAGAAGAGGCTTTGAAAGGAACTCCATGAAAACCAAGCTCTCTAAATGGTACATATCAAAGTCTAGCTCAAAATATTTTAGATGAGGCTGATCCCATAGCTCTCTTACTCGCTTGAAAAATCCTTGAAACTTTGTATTGATTTTATTTTTCATGTCCCTCTCTTGTTGTTCTTCCTCAATTTCATAAAGATCATACATTGACCTTCTTGACCCTCCTAAATTTTGGACCACATCCATTACGTCCACATAAAACTGGACATCCTTGGTCTTCTTGGTTCCCATGCCTTGATATGCTTATGCAAATGAAAATGAAGCAAAGTAATCATCTCCTTCTCTGTTGGTTGGAAGAATGCATGCTTAATGTTTTGATACATGATATCAAATCTCTCTTCTACTCTCATCATTCAATACCAAAATCTAGTATGGTGGGCCTCTATAGTTCTAGTCATCTTTCTTCCTCTTCCACCAAATGCTAGCCCGATCCAGATGTCTGCCAGCCTAATTGACTTTGTTTTTGAAAGTTGAATGGTGCAGGAGCACCCACACCTCACCCTCAATTTGTGATTGTTTGATGGTAAATTGGGAGGATAGTTGGTAAATGTTAGTATGTTGAGGTCTTTTTGTCTTGAATAAGGTCTAATAGACCAATCTTTTATGTACTTTGGGAATTAGTAGGTTAGGGTGGACAAATGTGCAAAAGCACTCTAGAATTAAATAATTGTTGATATTGCCATAAAGGAAAATTATGTAAAAAGTAGGTGGGAGTGCAGAGAAAGAGTCTAAAATTCATGTTATAAGGGTTTCTAAGTGGTCCTAGGCCTTTAGAATAATAAATTTGCATGATAAAGCTTATTAAGCAAAACCATTGTTAAATACTAGTATTTGTAGGCTTAATAAGGGTTTGGTGGTTCAAAGGTAGTTATGGGCATTGAAGGGAGATGATTCTCATTTGAAATGTATTAAAAACATCATTCAAGCTTGAATGGGAGTTCAATCAATAGTTTTTTGAAGATTGGTGCTCTTCACAACGCCTAAAACTGTGGAATTTCAACATTTTTTTGAGTTTTTCAGTTTCTTTTCTCTGTGTACGGCCTAGTATAGGACTCTTATGAATAGAAATTCATGAAACATTGTGGTGGTAGGTCTTAACCTATATTTCAATCTATTTTGATACACCTTTGGTTGTTTTAGTGAAAGGAAAATCCATTTTTCTTTATTCAGCCTATATAGACCAGCAGGGTCTGAGTTTACTTTAATTTTTCTGATGGAGCCCTTCATCCTATTGTGGTGAATTGTGACTCAGAGGAAAGGTTTAAAATGTGTTTTTTTCAAGTTTCCTTAACTCTTTTAATAATGGTAAGGAGTTTATAGGGCTGGTGATGTTGTTTTAGGCTAAGAATGTGAGATTTTGGCTTGAAATGGAGGAACCAAAGTGATGTTTTTGAGATCTACTGATTCTAAAGGCCAGGTGAAGGTTTATTATGTGTTTATAGACCCTAAAAAACTTGTTTGATGCTTTGGTGAGGTTTGGAAGACCTTGGAGTTGTGAGATGTTAAAAACCCTAGGTATTTGTTAGGAAATTGAGGGTTTTAAGAAATTATGGCTTAGATGTTGAGTGCTTTCCTAAAACCTATGGAATTGGGAGTTTTGTGACCTATTTGATGATTGTACTAGAGCTTGTGGGGTTAGAAGAAGTTTAAAGAGCAATTTGTTTGTAAAACAGGGCTAATTTTGTAGCCTTTTTGCAGGGTAGTTTGAAGGATCTCCAAGAAATTCCAAAGAAACCTTGTATGTCTGGCTTGGGAATGGTGTTGGGGGTTTGAGTAGATGCTATATTGATGATGATATGGTCCTTGAGAGGAATTCTCTAAAATTTAAGCCAAATTGCTGAGTTTGGAAGCCTTTTTGTTGGTAGTTGTTCCAAGATGGCCAAATGAAATAACAAAGGTTGTTGATTTACTAAAATCTGATTTTTTTGAGTCTTCTCCACCTTGACTCTGCATCACTAAAGTTTCTCCTAAGTCACCAGTGTAGCTCTCTCTTCCTTTTCAGACTCTTCCATTTCTATAGATCGTCTTTGGTATTTAATCATTTGTACCACATGGTTGATGTGCTTTGAATCCTTGCATCTAAAGGAAATTTCATCAACATAAATACTGCTACTCTTTGAATGTTAACAATCTCAATCTCACTAATAGTACATTTACAACCATATTCAAATATTGACTTAAATAGCCTTCAAGAGGCTTTAAATATCCTTTAAAAATGATTCTACATCTTTCCAATCATGCCTAACTATTCTTTTTGTAACTAACATGACTTATTACATTAGAAATCAATTATGGATGTGTTATGACCTTATTCAATTGACAAAACTCAAAACACAAAACTAACTTAAAATATTTCCGTGAACCAAATTTACTCAATAACCTTGGTGCCCCTACACCAAATTTCATTATTTCAATAAATATCAATACAATTAAATCTCATTACAATGCCTTAGGTACTCTATTCTCACAAATATTTTACAATGTCACTCATACATTCAAGATTCTCTTATAATGTCTACATCATAGGTTCTCATTTAGAGGCTAACTTCAAATGATAAACTTGAGATTCCCTCACAAAGCTTCGCACACTCTTTTATAATGGCTTGAGTCAAAATTGAGATTTTTCAATATCATCAAAATAAGGATGTTGCATTGCTTTTTTGGCTGAGATTCTCTTCGATGGCTCCAAAATCAGCATTTTCTGCAAGGAGAGACCAATCAATTTTTACTAGTTTAGTTATAGATAGGCAAAGTAAAAGAATAAAAAGAAACAACTCATGTCCAAAATGGAAATGAAATGAAAATAGATGGAAGGCACTTACAGATAGGCATGGAAGTCTCTCAACTTAGTCACTCCTGCTCATACATCTTCACTACAAGTTCCAAGATACCTATTGCACACAACACCTCTCATGAATCTAGAATATCTTGAAATTCGAGATGCTCCTATAATGTCTACATCATAGGTGCTCATGATAAGGTTAACTTCAAAATAATAACTTGAAATTCCCTCATCAAGCTTCGCACACACTTTTGTAATGGCTAAAAATCATAATTGAGATTTGGCAAGATCATCAAAATAGGGAAGTTGCATTGCTTTTATGCCTGAGATTCTCTTGGATGGCTCATAAATCTTCATTTTCTACAAGGGGACACCATTCAATGTTTACCGGGTTACTTACAGATACACAAAGTAAAATAAGACATGATAGCATTGGCATCAAACAAATTAATGTGGATGCAAGTATAAATTAATAAGAACCATTGTGCATATACTTACAAATTAATCCAATGAACCATTTGTATTTGCTCTACTCTTTATTGTGTCAATTATTGCCTCATGGTCAAACCCACAGACCTTCCACAAGGTCTTGTTCAAAGGTCTACCCCCATATTTTCTCAAACCAACATTGGATGCCACAACAAGGTTCGAGTAATGAAGAATCTTACGATGTGTGTCAAAGTCCTCAAACAACCAATGTTTAACACTCTTATGTGGGTACCTTCTAAGCCATGTTCCAGTAACAACAACTAAGCCTGTAGGGTATTCGATGTTTTCTCCATCTATAACTGGGGCTTCCAATTTATTTTTGGCCTCAACACAATGACACAAGTAATAGCATGTTCCCTCTTCATTTTCTTCATCTGCAATAACTGCATAAACATGCCCTACATTGATATGTGCATAAAATCACTTGAAATTAGTCAACATTACGAATACAGTACAAAGTAAGATAACAATATGGAATTTCAAAAACTAAGCAAGTATATATATTACTTGGTTGAACTAGATCTGATACGTGGTCAAAGTCGACCGACGATGTGTTAGTTCCAATGTCATCAGAGGGTGATATGTGTGAAGTGGGGTAAGATAACTTGTAAACCATTTGTCAACCCACTCCCCTAACTCACAATCATTCCAAGCTTGCATTTTACATGAAGAACAAAAGCATGTCATCTTACGTGTATCGATACTCCATGAACCTGCATTTGAGCTAAGGAAAGAGTGTAGCTTACTTGATCCTGTTAGTGTACAACAATCCTCATATGGTGCAATGTTAGTATCATCCATCAACCAAAAAAATCTATGAACTAAAGACATAGCTTCATTTCCTGGACCCATCAAAGCATTACACCACTCGACAATTAAACTTACATCTGTCAACTTTGCACTGTCTTTATACTTTAACTCTTCTCGTGCTAATGCTCTTTTCACACATGCTCCTGCACCATCATGCTCCCCCTTTCCATGCCCGGCCTCACAAAAGTTCCACATATGTTGAACACCTGTAGTGAGATGCATCCTACACAACCAGTAGAACATGCGCACATTCTTGAACTACGTTACATAGTTATCCAACCATATTATATGTTGACTGTATGATATGCCCCACCAAGCCAAATCACTATAGAACATCTGGAAGCAACCTTGAACGAAATCTGGAGAACGTGTGCGATCATCACTAATATAAAAATGATACTCCTTCAATACCTTCCTTTGGTCCTCTGTACTATCAGCTACATGAATGAATGCTATGTGCACAAATATCAAAACCTATGTGGAGTTGTAATACTGTGACTACACCTCACACTGTGGCTGTAGAGTGTAGTTCTCTGCAAATTCAACCACTGATACTATGCTACCAACTAGAAAGGTGTCCTTGTATAGCTTCAATTTTGTGTCCAGCCATCGGGCTCTATGGGTATGCCTTCCATACTCATACACTAGATTCTCATGAAACATGGACATAAACTGATACACTAGAATCTTCTCAATAACAAAATCACACCTTTTTTCTTGAGACCCATCTTTTGTAGCGTATGCCATTGTTTTATACTTCCCGAAATCTACTAGTGTATGTCCCACCTCATCTGTTCTTTCCATATGTTGACATATTGGCATTCGTTGCAATCCACCGCAACGCTCACATGAACCATCCAAGCATGTTGTCCTATAGAATATTTGGCCATCCTATATTTCACATAAAAATTTGATAAGAACTCTCTTGAAGATTTTGGTGGGGCTTCTATGCCACAATCTTGCAAAACATCGTTAGTTTGCAAATCTAAACATATAGAACGATAAACATCATAATGGTTAGCAAATTCAATATGTAGTCTATAGCAACAAGTAGTGCGTGTGCGATTTATCTTCACATAAAAAGGTTTAAGCATTTCAAAAAATCTTTGAGAAATACTAATTTGAGGATAAGCATTTTGAAATTTATGAAAAAATTGGGTTTGATTCGTATCCAAAAAATGCTTGGATGTGCCTCACGGTTCTGAATACTGATTCTCCTTCTTATGACATCCCTTTGATTTGGAGATGGCCTTGTATTATTCTTCCAATAATCTTCAATTAGTGTTTTCAATGCTTGAACAACTTTTTTATCTTTATGTGGCAGTCTTCCCGAGAATGCTCATAATTCATTTGAATTTGTGCCCTTAATTCTTTTCCGCCTTTGAACAGCTTTTGATAATTTTTTTCTACTAATTCCCATTTGTTCACTTGTCTTTTTAATGAGACGAGATCTCTTTGTTTGATAGCTTACCAAAGTCGATGTAATGACACGTCGAGTGACATTACTATCCTTTGAGTGTGAGGTCTTACCCACACTCTCATAAGCATCCATTCGATTCTTCACAATAGTGTTTTCACTTGATGCATTTGATGTTCTCAACCCAAGAGTCTTCATGATGTTTTTGAACTTTAAACCCCGCATCATTTGAACAAATAGTTGACATCTTCCATTCTCATTTAGCCTTTCAAAGAATATTCGCCAAATCTTATCAGCATATCTTCTACAAGTGCTTTCTAGAATCTTACCTTCCATGTGTTGAAAAATATCCTCATCAATATTAATCAAAAACTTTGGCTTTCTACGCAAAATTCTAGGTGGTGTTCTCTTAGGTACATACATCTCAACATTAGCAATTTCATCAATATTTAATTGAGGTGAGCTAGAATGCATACCTTCGATCGAGGGTGGAATAGAATACATACCTTGAGGTTCATGTGGGGATGATGGCATACCTTTTTCATCAAATCCAAGTGATGATGTACTCTCAACTTTAGATGTGGTGGATGGTGTCCAACCATACTCACTTGTGGTAGATGATGTCCCTCCATATTCGCTTGTACTTAATGGTGTCCCTTTGTATTCACTTGTGGTAGAGGGTGTCTCTCCAACTACGGTATCTGCATCTCCCCTAGCACGACTCTTTTGCATTCATGCCCTTTGTGCTGCCAATTTCTTTTCTCTTTTTTGACGATTGAGGTTCCTCTTCAACTGGCTTGCTTTTGTCAATCGTTCCCAATTTATGTTTTTCACGATATTCCCTCATCCATTTTTTCTCTTTATCTCTGAACGCTTGGAGCCAATCATCTGTTGGTTTTTTCCTTTTAACAGTTCATTTCTTCGGCATGACGAATAATTTTACCTATGCAAAAAGTGCTAAGTCAAGTCAAATTAACTAATAGTGAAGGGTTGTAAAAGTCTATTAAAGAGGGAGACCAACGGTCACCTCTTTCAAATGTTAGTTTTAAAAGTTTAAGTGGTTTGTTTTAAGAGGGAAACATTATAAAAGGCCATGATAAACTTGAATGGAGGATGATCTTGGATTGGGCAACAAACCAAATGAGGAAATGTTGAGTTTTCCTTAACAAAATTAAGCTTTTGGTGACTGAAATTGAGTTTTTGAGTTGGGCAGCGTTATTTTATGTTACATTGAGCATGAGAAAGGTATATTAGGCTTGTTTCAACAGTTTTCAAGTTTTGGAGTGCTTGGCAAGTGCTACTTTCAATAAAACATACGGTTTCTAAGCCTAGGGAGAGTGTTTTATGGTTTGGGTGGTAAATGATTGAATCTCTGCAATCTAATGCTATAATTTGAAGTTTTGATAGATATAAAGTGTTTCCCCAAGGTTTCAAGAGATTTGGACAAGTTTTGAAGGTGTTCCCTTTGTAAAAATGGGCTAATTTGGGCCCTTAAAAGCGTAGAAAACTTAATAATTTTTGCAGTTTGGTACAAAACAAGCATTGGGTGATTGTTGGATATGTTGAAAGGATCTGTAATGGGTAAAATAAAGTTGTCTAAATGGTTCTAGGTCTATAGAACAACAAATTTGCATAATGAAGCTTATTAAGCAAACCATTGCTAATACTAGTACTTTTAGGCTTAATGAAGGTTTGGTGGTTCAAGGGTGGTAATGGGTGTTGAAGGAAGTTGGGACTCCTGATTTGAAAATGTATAAAAACTGTAAGCCCAAATAAAGGGTTCAATGAATTTATTTTGAGGATTTGATGCTCTACTCAATGCCTAAACTGTGGAGTTTCAAGTATTTTTTCTATGTTTTCAGTTTCTTTTTCCTGTGTACGGCCCAATACAGGCCTCCCATGATTAGAAATTCATAAATCAATGTGGTGGTAGGTCTTAACTTGGACTTCAATCTATTTTGAGACTCCTTTGGTTGTTTTAATGAACGAAAAACTCCATTCTTCATGATCAGCCTGTACAGACGAGCAGGGTATGAGTTTTACTTTAATTTAAAGATGGAGCCTTTCCTCCTACTATGGTGACCTGTGATTCAGAGGAAAGGCCTGTAATATGTTTTTTTCAAGTTTCATGTTTCTTTTAATAGTGGGAAGGAATCTATAGGGATGGTGATGTTATCTTAGGCTGAGAATGTGAGTTTTTGGCATGAAAAGGAGGAACCAAAGTGGTGTTTTTGAGATCTAATGAGGCTAAAAGCCTAGTGAAGGTTTATTTTGTTTTTGCAGACCCTGACAAACTTGTTTGATGATTTGGTGAGGCTTGGAAGGCCTTGGAGTTGTGAAATATAGAAAACCCTAGATATTTATGAGAAAATTGAGGGTATTTGTATTGGAAACCTATTTGAGCATGCAAGGTCCTAAAACCTGGAATTTTTTCTGTTTTGAGACCTAAGTAAAGACTTTTTTTGGATTTGGGGATCTGCTGAGAAGTGAGAAGGTTGTGTGGGGAATTATACCCAATTAAGTGACTTTGATATGCTATAACCTAAACAATGTGAATTTTTTGAAAGAAGAGGTCATCATGAAATTGTAAATTGTAAATTTGTTTGTAGATTGGAGTTGTGTGTTTGTATGTTGCAGGCCTCCCCCTACTACATTAGGAGTATATTCCAATTTTTTAGAGACATGTATGGAAAATTTGGTAGCATAGACAAGGCAATCAGTTGGTTTGTATAACTATTTGACAAAATACCTCAATGAAAGCTTTGGAAGCAAACACAAAGAAAGTCAATTGTTAAATTTAACAAAATGCCTCAAAGAGATGTGGTTTAAAAATGTAATAGGAAAGTGTATAGAATTGTGTAATTTAAAATTTCCATTGACGACCTAAGGTTGTAACATGAAAAACAAACAATTTGATAAACATGGAATAAGAAAAACAACAAAAATGAAAACAAGCCATAATAGAATGAAAGAAAATGTACAAAGACTTCACATGCTCAAACAACCAAAAGTTTCAAATGAGTTCCCACCCAATTATGTAGCCTTTTCTTCTTCTTTCCCTCAAACCCTCAAAATTTTGACTTTTCAAAAAGCTTATTCCCTCCAAACTTCAATAATCGTTGTCGCTTATATCAACGTGAATTCAAACTTGAATTCATTATATGCCTTTCAATGTAAACTCAGCTATTTCATGCAAAGGTGATGGAAATATCAGGAAAAAGGTGGTGGAATCTAAAAATCATGCATGCACACTTCACTCAATCACCATAAAGCTACTTTTTGTCAGAGCACACTCAAAACCAGGAGAATATGTAGAATGTGGGCCAACATCACGGGTATATTGTGTTTTTTTACCATTTTTAGTGCAATAAAAAATGCACTCACATTATAACGCACTCGCGTCATAATGCGAGCGCGTTATTTCTTGCTAAAACGGCCATGTCCCTACTTATTCATAAC
>VDFB02270651.1:475352735-475561184 GCA_007258455.2 Sequoia sempervirens
CTCTCCCACTCTCTCTCACACTCTCCCACCCTCTCTCCCACTCTCCCACACTCTCTCCCACTCCCACCCTCTCTCACCCTCTCTCCCACAAGCATAAATACATACATATAGACATACCTACAAGCATGCATGCATACATACATACATGACACACTAGCATACATATACATACAAACATATCAACAAACATTCAATAAAGTGGCATTTAACTAAAGGAAGACATAACACGAGCGCATTATGTGTTTCTAGACATGTTCCCCAGAGAAGTAAAACATATCAAAACTAACACAGAACGTGAGCACGTTATAACGTGCTCACGTTATATTTTGCTTTGGGAATCCCTGAGCCTTAGCTTTGGTATTTTCGTTTGAATACCAACCCAAAGGCTTGGAGGACATTCCCAACGACCAGAGATGTGTTTTTTGCAAATTCTACAATTTTTCACATAATTGTGTTCATGCTCACCATCAGGATTGCATCTAGTTCAATATCGACAAAATCAAACACATGGGGTAATGTTAAGTTCTCTCTTAGCTTTCCAACGATTTAATTTTTTTCACTTTTTGACAATGTTAGGCCTTTCATCCATAATTTCTTTTGTTTGTATGTCTATTTTTTGTCAAAAAAGTAGTGTTTGGTGTTTTTTTTGTTATAAATTAACCGTTCATCAAAATTTCAAATAAATTACATTTTTAGAAACTAGACTCCATTCTATAAATTTTAAAAATTAAAAATTAAAAAAAATCTATTACTTCTCAAAATTTGTAGGGGGGGCACAGCCAAAATTCTACTTTTTAGGAAGTGCCCACTTAGAAAATTAGTAAAAAATCAAATATTCATTAAAAAATTATCAAAAAAATATGCACCAACTAGATACTATTAGCTAACTTCTAACCGTAGCAATTTTAAAAATACCACAAAAAAGTTCACCGTGCTAGGGTCGTACAAGAGTTGCTATGTTATGTTTTTTCTGACAAAAACAACAACAATTTTTGTACATCCCTTTTTGAACCCCTTAATCTCAACTATTTTCAAAATAAATTAGTAGTTTAGAAAGTAGACTCAGAGCACTTCGATCCTTCTTTTTTTTCCATCTCAAAATTTTTAGTGTAGCCATCCTCAATTTCATGTCCAAGGTCAGTATTTCCTGATTTCAAAAAAAAAAAAAAAAAGTGGCCACTTAAGCCCCCTTTTTGGGAACCATCTTGGTGCACTTACCCAGGTGTGTGTGTGAAATGTGGGAATTGTTAGTGTGATCAGTTCTTTTAACTTACTCTAAAAGATGCAAAACAAGGTGCAAAAGGAAAGGAAAAGAACACTAACACCTCACGACTAGCCTAATTGAATTCAAAACAAAATAAAGATGAAAAGAGTAGATTTTACCTTGTCTTGAATTGTTCTTTGGTTGGCCTTTGATAGTTTGTTTTTTGTATGCTCCTTCGATGGAAAAATGAATGAAAATGGATTAAAAATGATGAGGGTTTGATGGAGATTCAAATGAACGATGTGAGTAGTTTGTTAGATCAACAAAATGGATGCAAGAGCTTGAAATGTGCAACAATGGTGGATGAAAAAATGAGAGCTTGAGAGTTGGAGAGATGAAGTTGAAAAAATGCAAGTTGTTGAATTGGAATGTTTTAGAGAATGAAAGAAAAATCTTCTATTTTATGGAGAGAAGCCCTAGAAAGATGGACGGTTGAGATCTTGTCACCATGGGCAAGATGAAGCGTTGTGGTGAGTTGAGGACTCACAAGCCCTCACATCTTGCCATGTGGTAGATGATGTGTCATAAGGACACATGAGGTGGAAGATGACATGTGATGGGAAGGTACTTGTAAGTAATTTGGAATAATGATGATGTGACCTCCCAATGATCACATGGGGAAGAGGATAATCTTGGATAAATAAAAGTGAATTTAAAATTCACATGATTGGGGATATCTCAAGGATAAGAGAAGGTTCCCAAAAAGAGAGGTGAGAAGTACCTTGGATAAGACAAGGTTCTTATAATAGAAGGTTCCTAGCCCATGTGACTGATTTGACTTCTCAATGATCACATGGGGAAGAGGAGATTCTTTGAAGGAATAAAAGTGAATTTTAAATTCACATGGGGAAGACAAAAAGGAATTAAAAATTCCTTGGGGGATGGGGAGAGTTGACCAAGGTGCTGATTGGATTAGCTGATTAATGATTAGAAGACAGTTAGTGGTTAGTGAAGATTAGAAGCCAACTTGCAAAAGTTGGAGGATGTGACACATCCTAATCAAGGATTATACATGTGCACATCCTTAATGAAGAGATTAGGAGGTGGATTAGGATTAAGGAAAATGAAGTGACATGTGAGGAATTAAATAAATGTCATATTTATTTAATTCATTTGATGAAAAGGGGAGTAAGGGGTAAGGTATTTAATTATTAATTGCATACCTTAGGGACTTAGAGGAATTTAAGGATATTAATTAGATAATAACAATATTACCTAATTAACATAGACAAGAGGATGTTTAGACAAAAAGGGGAAAATTTGGACAAATGTAAGTGTCCAAATTTAGGTGTCTATAGTTAGTAAATTAATACAAACACCAATGAGACATATTATAGTAAATATTTGAATCAAATAAACTACTCTAAATTGTAGCAAAAAAATCTTTAAAAACGTTCCATTGTTCTCTATTCTCGAGGATTTATTCAACCATATTGGTTCTCAGATTTTGTATATGCACTATGGTTGTTAAAATGACAACTTGAGAAATGAGATGATATTCAACATGCAAGCCAATTAAGTTCCTATATGAAACTATGTGATGAAAGCTATGATGGAGATTATGATGAATAGATAATGTGGCTAAACTATGTGATACAAATGTTGTGGTAAGAAGTTAGAATGATTCTGCATATTCTCAAATGATTAGTGATATGGTAATCTAAAATGCAACTATAAAACAACATATGATTCTATAATGCTAAATATAAAGGTAAACATGATTCTATCTATAGACTCCAAATGCTCCAATGCTCCAAAATTTATTCTTGCATTATAACTCTACTCGAATGTGGGATGAAAAATACTATGGCAAAGGGTTGTATTTATAGGATTTTCCAAGCATCTTGTGATGTGGCAGTGATTGACGATCTGGATTCAAACAAGAGGGATGAACAATGGAGATGGAGAGAATGAAGAAGAATGTTCTCTCGACTAAAGACAACATGCCAAATGGATGAAGGAATCTCTTGACCAAAGACAACATGCCAAATAGATGGAGGAATAAAGTGTGTGAGAAAAAGACCATGTGTTTGAAAGTTTGTTAAAGAAGTGTGTGAGGAATAAGCCATGTGTTTGAAAATTTGTTGAAGATAATTCTAATTAAAAATTAGAATTATTTAATTTCATGTGACCTTGGTGAGGTGGCATGAAAAAGTTGTAGACATGTGCTTGAATTCTTAATCTGAGGTTAGTGAAAATTTGTTTATTTAATTAAATTAGAAGAATATGATTTTAGATTTGGAGAGTTAAAGGAGATGAACTATATAAATAAATTGAGAATTTATTTATATGTATTCGAAATATTAATTAAATAACTAGTATTTAATTAATTAAATGTCTTAACCGATTTTACGTGTATACAGTTTTCCCCTCTTTAAAGTAATGTGTTTACACGTTGCTTCAAAGAAAAATTTGATACTGATGTTGAGAAAAAAAAAAGCGATGCCCCGGACGCTGATTTTCAAATATTGACGGATATATGCACCCTCAGGAGATGAATCGGTGAATTTTTGAATTTTAGGATTTTTTTTTTGAAAATTTTGATGATTTTGCGATGATTTGATGACGATCTCAAAATTTTATGCCTTAGAAATGATTTATCTCCCGAAAAATAATGTGTAAGCCACTAGGTGATGAAATAATTAATTAAGGCCCCTTTAAAAAATAAAATAAAACATCCCCATAAAATGCCACTTAATTAACCTTAAAAGATTAAAAAGTGTGATTAGAAATTTCATTTGAGCATTTGGCAATTTTAAAACTTGTGAGTGAGAGTGACTTGTGCAAATTTGGAGTAGAATGGTGATCCCCTACCACACGCATCAGTTCGAGCGGGTCAGGCATCACAACCGCCCAACAGTGTACGGTCCTCCGATAAGTACTTCAAAAACTTCCCTCATAATTTGTGCATTTAATTTTTCCCTCTATTTTCCATGTTTTGAATTGGATTTTGTTTTTCTATCCCATTGACAACTCAAAGTAGCACATTCATAGTCTATTATAGTGCATACAATAGTCTAGCGCATAGGGATAGCGATGTAGCGCATAAGATAGATGAACTAGCACATTGAATTATGTAGTGCATAGGTTGTCTGAATTAGCGCATAGGTTAGATTAGCACTTAGGGAAATTAGATTAGTGCATTGATGAGATGAACTAGCGCATTGTCCATACCTTGGCGCATCGGGGCCCTGTTCCAGTGCATTGAGCAAATGAAATGGCACATAGGATACTTTGGCACATAGAACCTTTGTTTTAGTGTATTGATTAATTTTTCTAGCACATAGGATTTTCCAGTGCATAAAAAGACTATTCTAGTGCATTGGTGAAGTTTTAGTCCAAATTGATGATTTTCCATATTAGACTCCTTGATATTGATGATGTTTAATCACGTCAGCCTATGATTTGATGGTGATTGATGATGTTGATAGATTAGATGTCCATTGACCTCATGATAGGTGAGATGCAATGATAGGATGGTGATAATTGACCTCATGATAGGCGAGGATCAATTATAGGCTGATTGATCTGATAAACCTCATGATAGGCAAGGTTGAATTGATTGATGAACCTCGTGATAGGTGAGGTGCATTGATTGATTTGATGAACCTCATGATAGGAAAGGTTGAATTGGTAGATGAACCTCATGATAGGTGAGGTGCATTGTTTGATTTGATAAACCTCATGATAGGTGAGGTTGAATTGATTGATGAACCTCATGATAGGCAAGGTGCAATGTTTGATTTGATAAACCTCATGATAGGAAAGGTTGAGTTGATTGATTGACACTCACAAGATTTGATCAAAGTCTCACTAGAGCTGATTAGATTGATAGGTTGATTGATTTTGATTAATTGATTGATTGTTTGATGTCGATTAACTGATTGATTGATTTGTGGTTTTGTGATGATAGGAACCATTGATGACTCTATGGATTAGGGAGCGGTTTCTCAGGACATGGGAGTTAATTCGCCATCTGACATAGCCCGAGACAGCTATGATTGCATGATGTGGTTTGTTGTCCCTTATAGATATGCCCCAGATTAGGGTTAACAGGGGTTTACTGATAGCTTTAGCGGAGAGGTGGCACAGTAAGCATAACACCTTCCATTTTCCCACTGGTGAGATCATAGTGACTTTTGAGGATGTATACTAGATTTTACAGATACCTGTTGTTGGGGAGCTTGTTCTTTATGATTCATAGGAGTAGGGCAGGATTGATGCACTTCGTCAAGTTTTCAAATGAGATTTCACGGAGGGACATGGTCGATGCCTACGCCACTTTTCCTTCTATGTTAGTTGGTTCATTAGAGGGTTCATTTGTCCTGATCGCAGGTCAAAGGGACTCTTAGTTGGATGGGGGAAGATTTTACAGAGCATAATTGCTCAAGGGACGAGATATGCATGGGGTTGTTGTATGTTGGCCCATTTGTACCATGATTTACACCAACTTGTATATCTACAAGGAGTGATTTTATCAACCGGGGTCACATTGCTCCAAGTTTGGGCCTGGGAGCGTATAGCAGTCAGTCAGCTAGTTGGAGAGAGACAGCACCCAGCCATGAGGCCATATGTTCATATTTATGTTGGTCGACTTGCTCAGCCTAGGCTAGGCAAGCTAGAGTATTGGAGGAGGACATTGATGATTTAGAGTCAGTGGTATGGTGGCCTTATCTGGATTGCGAGTAGTGGCCAGAGGACAACACGAAGATTCCATTCTTGTGTCAGTTGATTTATTTGATTGACCGGACCCATTTTATTATCGAGAGATTCACTTTTGAGAGTATTGAGATAGTATGGTAGGGTCCAAGGCATGCCCCAGGGAGTGGCCCATTATGCATAGCGACGATAGGATGCTATAGAGTGGGGGCCAGTGTTGTCTTATGATGCAGCAGTTGAGAATTTCCAAGGTTTACAGGTCGTGCCTTGGGATGTTCGTCCAGATACCATCATTGCTCTGATATCAGTAGAGTATGCTTAGTACATGTTCCTACATCCCTTCCCATGGATCACCATCCCTGATGAGCCAACACCATTATTAGAGGAGGAGGGAGTAGTAGGTCATGGGTGGAGGCAATAGAGGAGGAGGATAGCAGTGACGATGGTGATGGAGATGCAGATTATAGTGATGGGGGTGATGATGGAGGCAATGGGGGTGGAGGAGGGCCAGGTCCCAATGTTGGAGAGATGAGAGTGCCTCACAAGAGGCGATCACTAGTGTCCCCATCACAACAACACGTCGAGATCAGACTATCATCTCAGTAACAATAGACACAGATAACTACTCTATAGGTACAAGTTCAGACGTTGCAGGGTCAGTTAGAGTAGGTACATGCTCTACTCATGCAGGAATAGGGATAGATATAGATGCTGACGATAGAGAGAGATGCAGTTAGGGAGCAGGTATAGGCCCAGGGACAAGCACAAGGAAAAATGCAGGGGAAGATTTCCATATTGATTACTGAGAGGGATGCCCTGAGATGGCAGGTGGAGCAGGCTGAGGGCATCACCAAGATGCTAAAGTAGGCTGCAACGGCTGCCGGTACTTCAGATTATTTCAGAGAGGTTTGTCATACCATACATGAGGCTAAGTTCTACAAGGGTCAATATCATGATGTGATTCCTCCAGAGTGGCGGGAGAGCTTTGCCCAGTCTCGGTCGGGGAGGTCTCAGCCTCTGACTGTTAGCGTGGGTGTCACCCAACCATTTCCTAGAGATCAGAGAGATCCTAGTGTGGGTTCGTCAAGTGCAGGGGGAGGTACTGGTCCTGTGATGCCAAGACCGTCTGGGGAGCATGACATAGCTCCAGTTTATGATTTTCTGATGGACTTTAGACATGATGTATACACTGATGTATATGAGATATTGATGATGTACCTCTTGTTTTCAAACTTTATGATATAGTGCCATTTTTGATATTGATGTATCTCTTTATACCTTTGGATATCCTTGTACACTTTGACATTATGATTTTGAGGTTATATGATATGTAGTGATGATTATGATCTATGTGTCTATATGATGTTATATGATGATGGATGCCTATGATGGATGCATTTAATTTCTATGTCATGATGATTATGATGGATACATTTAATTTCTATTATTTACGATATATGATGATGATATGATATGCTATGGATGCAAATGATGATGCAACTAATGTGTTATGATTCTATGATGCTTTATGAATGATGCCAATATGATGTATGTGATGGTTTTAATTATGCCAATGAAATGTGATGCAATTTATGTTTTTGTACTTTTCTCATGCTAGTAGATGATGCAATGAATGGATGGATCTATGATAATGTGATGGTCCCTAGTTATTATGTGTATGATGTTTATATGATGATGTTTATGTGATGATGATGCTTATGTGATGATTATGTGATGTATGCAATGATTATATGATAATGTATGATTATGTGATGTGAGATGGATTTTGATTATGCAAATGATGTGTGATGATATGTGATGTTTATACTAATTATGTATGGATGTAATGATGATGGGATGTGATATGGATGATGTTTTTATAATATGAATTGTTATTATATGATGCAAATGATTATGTTTAACTGAGTTTGCAAGACTTCAAAACCTCTAGGGTCTTAAACTTAAATGAGTGAATCTATCCACCTTCCAAGAGTTGTGGGAAGGCTACCATCAGTTAATCATTTGTTAAGTTAAGCTTCACAAAACCTGACATATTTCCCAACTTTCTTGGAAATCTAAAGAGACTCACTCATTTAAGCTTAGTGGACCATTTTCTTAATGAAACTATATGAAATGATTTTGATTATGTAAATGAGATGTGGTGCACATATTTTTGTGTTTTCTGATGCAAATATTATGATGTGATGCATGGATGGATGAATGATGTGATAATGTTTTCTAATGTATGCAAATGATGATGCAATTGATGTGTTTTCTATATGAGAGTGATGTGTTTTTGGTAATGCCAAGTTTACTCAATTCATTAGTATCAGAGATAACATCATTATGAAGTTGTTGTAGCTTTGGAAACCCTATAGATACATATGCAAGCTAACATGGATGCAATCTAACTTAACCATGCAAATCTCATATGCAGATGTTGTCATTTGTAACAGCTGACTTGTCATGCTTTTTATCATCATTAAGCCTTTAAAATGTTGAAAGTGAGTACAAACATCGATGGTATATTTAGACCATGATGACCTGAGTACTACTTCAATGATTTTTTATATCGCAAGTTAACACAAGCATCTAGGTATAATTAAACCGAGATGACATGAGTATTGCTTGCGTAAATAGACAAGATTTAACCATTTTCCTATGCAAATTTAGAATGTCATTAGTGATACTTTGTAGAGCACATCCTGCGATAATTTGCATAGTAATAATGATTAACTCACAGAAAGTAGACAAAGAAAAATCATACTCCTTCCTGGCTCCTCTAGTTCAATACATCATCGAGGTGCTCTAGAGATATGATGACAAAAATCAAAGTTCAATGGTTGAACATTCATGCCATAGTGATAAATCCATGATTCAGAATAAAAATCATCCATTTGAAGTGTGCTTTTGGTTTGATTGATTTGGTTGTTTGATATGGGTGGTTGATGTGTTCATGTTTGTGTGATTGATGTTCAATGTTGAGTTGCACTATGATCATTGTGTGGGTTGTGTTGTACTATTGTTGTTTGTCTGTTAGTGCAAGCTCAAAGTTTATTTCCCCCAGTGAGTTCGAGATTTTTCCCCCAGTCTAGGGTGAGACACGACCGTGATGCCAAGATATGTACATGAAGCTTTCCACTAATAGGCAGATAGATGACGAAAGCGAACGGTGAAAGTGAATGGAAAAAGCAAATGGTCGACATGCTCAAATAGATGGAAAATGTAACCTATCATAAATATCGCTTGTTGCCAGGTTTTCACTACTTGTTTTTATTGCACTTGTTTCAGATTTTATGATTTTTTTTCACTTTTTTTCTTTTTTTCTCTTTTTTTCTTTTTTTGGATTTTTTATTTATTTTTCTAATTTTTTGTTGTTACCAAGACGCTTTTTTTCTAGGTTTCCATCAAGGTAACCATTTTTTTCAGGACATTTTCTAATGTTTTTGTATTTTTGTAGGACTCTTTCCAATGCACTGGATGATTCAGGTGTAGAACCTTTTGAAATGCAAGTTGTTGAGGGGTTCATCAAACAAATCCCCTTCCAGTGTGGACAACTGATATGCTCTTGATCTGAAGACTGGCACAATAACAAAGGGACCTAACCATTTTGATTCAAATTTCCCTTTCTTCTCTCAATCTTATTGGTTATGTGGGTTCTTCTTTAGGACTAAATCACCCACCTGAAATGTTCTAGGCTTTACTCTGTGATTGTAACTTTTGGATATCCTTCGCTAATAGGATTTCAGGTGATCCACTGCATGTTGATGATGCTCATCCAATAGTTCCAATTCATGTAATCTAGACACTTTGTAATCCTCATCTAAAATGATGCCCTTTAGTGACACACAAAGTAATGGTAGATCAACCTCAATAGGAAAAATAGCCTCTAATCCATAGATTAGGGCATATGGTGTTGCTCTTGTTGGGGTGCGGATACTGGTTCTATAAGCCCATAAAGCAAGGTTCAGTTGAACATGTCAATCACGTCCAACCTTGTTGACAGTTTTTTTCAAGATTTTCAGGATAGTCTTTTTTGAGGCTTCTGCTTGGTCGTTTCCTTGGGGATAGTATGGTGTAGAAAACCAATGTTGCATATGAAACCTCTCACAGAGTTCTTGGGCATCCTAATTTTTGAATGGTCTTCCGTTGTCTGTGATATAGGATTGAGGGATGCCATATTCACAGATGATATAATTCAAGATGAATGATGAGATTTTCTTTCTTGTGATGGTGGTTAGGGGAACCGCTTCAATCCACTTTGTGAAGTATTTCATGGCTATGATGATAAACTTGTGTCCGTTGGATGAAGATGGATGAATCTTTCCCACAAGGTCCAATCCCCATTGACAAAAAGGCCATGTTGATGTGAAAGGTTGCAACTCTTGTGTCGGTGCATGTATCAAGTTTCCATGGATTTGACATTTCTGACACTTCTTAACATATTGGAATGACTCCTCCATATTTGGCCAATAATACCCCAAACACAGGAGTTTCTTAGCTAAAGTTAGGCCACTTGAATGTGTGCCACAGATACCGTCATGGACCTCACATAAATCAGTTTCAGCTTTGTTATGTTCTAGACACCGAAGGAGAGTACCATCAAGATCTCATCGATAAACCACATCGACTATAAGGGTGTGTCGAGCTGCTTGTCAGATGAAATTTCATTTTTGGTTCTGAGATAAATCGAGTGGGAGGGTATTGTCTTTCAAATAAGTATAGATTTTCCCATAGGTAGAGGCATCGGTCTCAGCTAGATGGTAGATGACTTGGGCTTCGGGGTTTTCATAGGATGGATTGAATAGTTTTTCCACCATGAACACATAATGGGCTCTTTTCTCAAGAATCTGTAAGAGAGAAGCAATGGTAGCCATGGCATCAACAACTTTGTTATTGCCTCTAGGAATATGCTCAAATTTTATCTCCACAAAGTACTTTTTAAAGTCATCAACCATTCTTTTATATGACATTAATTTTTCATCTTTTGTATGGTAATCATCGTTCACCTAATTAATGACTAGCTGAGAATCGCCATAGACATGTAACTTTTTGATCTTCCACTAAACTACTACTTTGATTCCAATGATCAATGCTTTGTATTTGGCTATGTTGTTGGTACAAGGAAACATTAGTCTATAGGATTTGGGAATGGTATGCCCTTGTGGTGAGATAAACAAGAATATTGTGCCTAATCCATGTTGTGTATAAGAGCCATCAAAATACAACATCCATTGTTGTGTAGATATTGTAAGAACATCAGGATCCAGAAATTCAATATTCATGGGATGATTGTCTTGCAATGGTGCTTCAGCTAGTTGATCTGTTGTGGCTTGACCTTTGATGGCTTTTTTGTCCATGTACTGGATGTCAAACTCACTCAGTATCATGACCCACTTAGCTAGTCTTCCTGTTAGGGCAGCTTTGTTGAGTAGATACTTTAATGGATTGATTTTAACGATGAGTTTGATGGTGTGAGTCAACATGTAATGTCTGAGTTGTTGGGTAGAAAATACTACTGCCAAAAAATCTTTTTCAATGAAGGTGTAATTGATCTCATAACCATTCAAGGTTTTGTTGATATAATAAATTTACCTTTCCTTTCCTACAAAATATTCCTCTGTCAATAATGCTCCCAAAGATATCTCAGTTGTTACAATATAAAGTATCAATGGCTTTCCTTCAATTGGGGGTACTAGTATTGATGAGATCATCAAATATTAATTGAGTTGATTAAAGGTCGGTTCACATCTCTCATCCCACTTGAAAGAAACATTCTTGTGTAGTAAGTGGTTGAAAGGGTGAGTTTTGTCAACCAGTTGCATGATGAACCTCCTGATGGAATTTTTGATGAGTGTTTTGCACACCTTCTCAACATAGGCGGTGTGTAGGTGCACTACCTCTCTTGAAAGGAAATATGCAACAACAAGTTGCTGAAAATCACCCTAAGGTCTCTCAAATGTCAGGTCATGACTTGCATGGAACTCCTCAGTTGATTTTTGATGTGATTTTGATGGTAATCACAGGGCAGACTTACGTAGTTGGATACAAAGTGGATCTTAAAATCTAATGTTTCTAGGATGGGAGTTAAGGTGCACTTTATTGTAGGTTCGAACAACAATCTAAAACTTCAGTGTTTTCCTTAGTTTTGGCTTTACAATGTGCAATGAACCTTAGCACAGGCTATTTCTAAAAAAAAGAAAAAAGAGCAGGGAAGAGGAAAGGTTCCTCGATCTACAACTAACTATGAATAGTGATCATGGAGGTTCTATTATGGACAACTTCCTTCAAACATGATTCCACTTAACCAAGGAGCCTACAATATTATGAAATCTATGCTATCTTACAAGGTCTACAAATATTTTATCATTCATCCACCACATGCATGCATTAATAAAGATAAAAGTTTCAAAGTAGCTTCAAGTTTCAACCTAGACTAACTTTACAAGACCATTTACCAGCAGCAAATGGAAAAAAGTGTGGACTGGAAGGCATCAACACAAAAGAAATTTCTATGATCACAAAACAACATTACCAAAATCTATTTAAGCAATTTAAAGCTAACTAGAACAGTAGTGTAAATCTAACTAAAGCATCTAACAATGGGAAATTGAATCATGAAACATGTGGAGAACTCAGAAAATGCACCAAGTCAATGTATTTTCATTAGAAATTTCTACAGCATGTCATTACAACAACTCAACTCTCTTGAAAATGAGAGGAGACACCTCATTTATAGTGTCCAAAAAGTAGAACAAATAGCCAAGATTTAATCTCATTGTGTGGCAATGATTCACTACAAATTAGGGTTCTACCTACCCCCCGGCCCCAATATATTACAATTTAAAATACAACTTTATCTTTATCCCTATTTTGTCCTCTAGTGACAACACTATAGCATTTTGTCTCTTTGTTGATTTCCCTTTTGTTGTAGCTATTCCTTTAGAATCTCTTCACTAATAATAGGGTTTCCTTCTTGCTTCTTCAAAGTTGCATACTCCATGAACTTCAAAATTACTGGCTGGAGTTTATCAACATCTATGCTTTTGGACTGCAACACTTGATAACTCCATTTTTTGGATTGCTCAACAAGCTTTTCCCAATCCTCCTCGTACTTAACAGTGTGGTCCCAGAATAGCTCTGACTAGGCGAAGGCTTGGGTAGAAAAACTCATGAAATCGGTGGTGATCTCATCTGACATCCTTTCCTCCATCCTCTTCTGGAAGTGGAGTCTTACTTTATAAGGGTCCATTTGTATGACGAGCATCTCATAGCCTATCATTAGCTTCAAGTATCAAACATAATCCACTCTAATCTCTTTGACCCATTCAATATCTGGATCCACTTTATCAATCACTTGCTCCAATCGTTCTTTTCAGTTCTCAAAGTCCCGCTTCCATACATCCATCAACCAATGCTCGTCCTTCTTGAATGCAAGCTCCTTTTTCCACGTTGCACTTGGCAGTTTGTTAATAGCTCCAATATTTGGGTAGGTGGACTCATATCTCCTTGGGAAGTCGGTACAAAGTTTTCTTGTACCCTCAAGAGACTGTTGTAAGTCTAAGAACTTGTTGGTTGTCTAGAAAGATCAGTCGATGCCCATGCTTCCAATGTATAGAACCTGTCAAAACTAGCTTTCTGTAGTCCTGTCCAAACTCTTTCTCTTTTCCAACTTATCAATTTGTTCTTTGGACAACACTTGCGGTGGAGCGGTAGACGTGGTAGGAATTTCTTCAGTTGAAGACCATTGCTAGATGTAAGTTGTTAGATTAGCTTCCTATGCCTTAAGCTCTTCTTTCGAAACCTTGTCCTGTTGTATCAACTGCACTACTATGGCAGTAGACTCCTCGAGGTGCTCCACTTTTTGCTCTCTAGTAGTTATTCCCAAATCAATGGTGGAGACATTATAGCTTATCCCTTCTTTTCCCACCACTAGCATTGCTACTTGCACAGTTCGGGATCCAGAAGTGTCAATCGTCACCTTGGCTCTAATTTTGGGATTCTTCTCTTTCTTGGTAGTGATCTATGCTCGGGCTAAGATAGCCTCCAGTCTTGCTCTTGGATCCTTTGGGGCAGGAGTTTTCTTCTCAAGCTGCCTTTCCAACCATTCGGGCATAGCAGATTTTCCCCTAGGCAATTCATGATCACCCTCACCCTCCTTTGCTTGGATATCTATTTCCTTATCTCTGGGAGCCTTTTCTTCCATTTTAGTGTCTTCTCCTTCTTCCTCATTGGATTCTTGGATGAACACAAGGCGTTTGATGGGAGGATTAGTAGGCAATCGCTCCTAGGGACTTTCTTCTTTCTTAGTCTCCTCTCCTTCCCTTTCTTCATCTTGTTCATCCTTATGCACATGCTCCTCGGGTTGTTTAATTTTGAGGTTTTTATCAACTTGAATCTCACCTTCAGGTTTTTCCTCTTCTACATTCTCTTCTTTTTTATGAGGAGGTGACACATCCTCCTATTGTTCCCCTATTGGGAGTTCCACATTTTATGCTGCCTTTTCATCTTCTTGCCTTCCTTCTCTGGGAGGTGACCTTTCTGCCTCTTTTCCAATGTCCTTCAATTGTCGGGCCATTCCCTCCTTGAAATCACCATCAAATTTTTATACAATAATTTTTCCCCCGACGTCCTCTTCTTCATCTCCACTTTTAGAAGATCTTGTTTCTTCTTCTTCATGGACCACCCTGTTAATTCATAGGTGTTCATATTCTGGATGTTCATGGTACTCATTGGCCTCCTCCAATACTTTTGAAATCTCCATCTCTAGCTGCTCCCATTCCTTGGAGATTAGCATTGTGGCTTCCATTGCTAGTGGTCCCGTTGGAGGTTTCGAGGGTGGAGCACTGGCGAGGACCTACGCTAAGGCAGCTTGGATGGTGGGATCCAAAAATATTTGGGAAATCTCAAAGGGGACATTCTGCATGTGCCACGAGAAAGCCTCGGGAAATGTGAGTATGAGCATTGGTATTGTCGTTGCTGCTAGTGGAAGTGATGTAGTGGGCGACATGGATTCAAATTAAAGCAGAGAAGTTGCAGCAGAGGAGGAGTCAACAAATATCACGGGAATAGCTGGTGGAGAGGAGGTGAGATGGAATGAGATGTCCACCGCCGGTGGGGATGTGGAAATCATGGCTTGGGAAATGGATGGAAGAGCAACAGAAACATGGAGAGCTGGAGGAGATTTTTGCTTATTTGTTTTCCATTCCTCACCCTCGTGAAGGGGATCCTCCTAAATTATTGGTTGTCCTATGACGCTTCCCGTCTGTTTGTGCCTCTTCGAGGGTGAACCTTTCGAATCTTTTCTTGAGTATAACTTTGGATTTGGTGACTGCTCCACCTTAGTCCCTTTCCTCTTCTTCGATCTTGTGAGTGGAGGAGATTTGGATGTTTTTCCTATTGAGGTTGTAGCAGCAAAATCCTCTCTATCACTAGGATCTCTCATAAGCCGCTCATGTGTTAAGACAACTCCTTGTTGCTTTAATCGGGCTACTTGTCCATTAACCCATTCTTAGGTACGAGCCTCAATTGGCTTGGTTATAATATCGAGGTCATCGACCCCTTGCTCATCCCAATTTATTATTGGTAGTGGTAAGTTAGCGACTACATTGTACCTGGGGTCCATGACAATGCTTTTGTCTTCTTCAACTTGATCAGGTATAGGAAATAATTGTACTCTTTTTATGAAGTACAACGTCATTCGCATGTAATGCATTGCACGCACCTCCCTGTCATCCTGTCAATCTGCCCAAAAATATTTTAAGTGATGCAAATGGGCGTGCCCTAGTCCTAGTGCCTTCCTTACATGCCCATATGGGTCCATCTGTGGGTGAGCAGTGTGTAGGCGAAAATGATATTCTTCCAATTCCTTCTCAAAGTTCCTAGCACACTAGGAGGTTTGCAATTTGTACATCCCTTGGCAGAAAGTTAAGGGATAAGGGAACCCTGCCAAGTGCCTACTGCTGAGAATTGAATGTACATGTTGTAGCTGCCGAGAGAGTTCTAACAGTATGATCTGGTCATTGGGGTACCAAGGCAGCTGATTTAGCCTCTCTGTGAAACCTTGGGCACAAATATATGTGAACTCGGGGTACTGAATGAATAAGAGAGTGTATTGTTTCAAGAATTCCCAAGCACTATGAGAGACCCTCCTTTCAAAATCCCCTCCAAGAAATCTGATGATGTGATCGACGAAGGCGTTGTTCACCCTGCAATACTCTTTCTTGAAATTCCTAAACTAAAGCTGGGGATATCTATCATAGACCTTCAATGCTCGACCTGGTTCTTCATTAGGTGTCATGAATAATCCAATGTATTGCCTCTACTCAGCCAGTGAGTAAACAAGATAAGACGTCATGTAGAACTTGGAGGTCTTCTTGACATTCATGAATTGCTCAAGGAAGCAGTCGCTTATTATGCCTCCCCAGTAGAATGAGGATTTTGTGGTGACATCTTCCTCCCCACGAAGAATCTGCTCTACGAAATACACCATCCACTCCTAAAAATATGCAGCAATGGGGAGGCCCATTACTCTACTCAACATGCTCACCAAGTCATGGTAGTCCTCGTGGAAGTCACTGCGGAAGAGCTCTTGAGGAACCTTTGCATTGCTACCCCTTTTCTCTTTGAGCCAGTATTGGTTTATAAGCTTCTTGTCACCAGTGGGGTCCTCATTGTACATTGCTTTACATTCCGCTGTGGTTGGCATCTCCATCTCCCCAAAGGTGGGGATGTGAAAAGTCTTTGTAATCGCCTCACCCAACATATCAACAAGGATGTTTCCATCTTTGTCAACTATTGTTCGTGTCCCTCGTTGATATGCCTACCGGCAAGCCATGACCAATTTGGGGGCTACGAGGGATGGAGGGAAGCCCGTAGCTTTAGCAATTCCACTTTGTCTGATCAGTCTTGCATTGTCGATCTTAGGATGGACTTTGACCCTTTGCTTGAATTCATCAATATCAACATGGCTGATATTGGTATATGTAATCTCCTTCCAGTCCATGATGATTTTCGAATGCAAAGGATCTCCCTGGAATTGGTACTTCATCTGGTCTTTGTCCTCCTTTCCATGAGGAACCTTTCCTGCCTTCCTCCCTTTGTCTTTTTCTACAGCTACCCCCAAGGTTCTTGCACTAGATTCTATATATCTGCAAATAGGGCATAGTGAGCATGACCAATCACGAAAATACAAATGTCAGTCATAATCCCATAAACAATGTCTAATTAGACAATATATCATTCATAAAATCATACTTTTACTTGATGACATCATTAGTAATCTACCGGAGGGAGTTTGGATAACCCGAGCCTGGAGGACCGGACTTCCTTGGTAGAAATGTTGTTTTGAAGGGAGAAAAGGGTAGGGCAATCTGTGTGATTTCCCCTGACTTCATATTTTGATGGTTTGAAAGGCTCGTGCAGGAGAGGGTTAAATTTGAGCACATGGTTTGAGATTGATTTTCATATCAGAGGTCATTTGGATCACTTTGGGAGCACCCAGAGATGTGAAGCGAGAAAGCCATGAGGGTTTTTCTGCTTGGAATAGCCAAAGGGAAATGGAATTCCGGGGTCTAGAACTCGGGAGGCTGACGGTTAGTTTACCTCTTAACTTTGAAATGTTCGGGTCCCAAGGGGCAGGAATCCATCAGGATTTTTCCGTTTGGAATGGTAGGCATTGAACAAAAATCCCGAAGGGGTGGCCCGGTTGGCTAGACCCAACATTGAGCTTGGCCGCCAGTTTTCTTTGCTAAGTTTTTAGGTGATCAGGAGGGCAGACCCCAGAGGTCAGAAAGACGGACCTACTTTTCCCTTTTGTGTCAGCTGAGATGGGACAGAATCCCGACAGATGGAGCCTAGTGAGAGCAAGGATGCCTAAGTTCATTGTTGATGGTCTTCGCGGAAAATGGAGATGAAAGGACCCAGGAGGTGAAAGGACGCCGCTAGATGGTTGTTTGAATGGTGAAGTCACCATGGAAATCCATAGATGAAACTCCACGAACCAGGGCCTAGAGGCATGAGGGAATAGTTCACTTTGGTGGTTTGTCTAACCCCGAACAGCGAAAGGAGAGGCGAGCCCTAGAGCTCGGGTAGAAGGGGTCGTCACGTCATTTGGAATGACGGAAGTGACATGGAGTCTCGTGGATGGAGTCTCGCGGGAGCGGGCTTGGGAAGCTTTGGCAGAGGCCGATTCTACAAGTTTCTTCAAGTCCAACGACGATCCGCCAACGGAGGCCCAAGGTCACGGGCCTGAGAGGGCATCCCCCCATTTGGTCACTTGGATGTTTGTTTGCTAAATTTTTAACGACGACAGGATGGAGTGGGTTTAGAGGGCATGAATGTCTCACGCGAAGAACAATGGCGACAAGGTGGAGTTCTGAATTCATCCTAGAGGATTTTTTTTTGGAGGTTTCTTAGAATTTCAACACATGGGTTTTTTAGGCGTCATCTTGTTTTACCTAATTAAGGTTTTTGTAGACCACGTTTGTTCATCATTTAAGCATAAAATCAAAAAAACCTCATGGGAGGGTGAATGGTGAATCTACCTCAAAAGCTCGATGGGAGAAGTTGCAAATTCCACTAAGGATAGTCAAACGATGACAACGGGTGCAAGGGCGGCGAGCGACAGATGCACTGGACTCCTCAAATTTTTCTCTGAACTCTTCTGGCTAACCTGACATATGAAAATGACAAGTTGAGCCAAATATTTATACTCCTAAAATGCATTTAATACACCCATTAATGCATGTACGGATGATAAGAGGGATGCTAGGTTTAAATTCTCGGACGGCGGCGGGAGGTCTAGGGCCTGGAGGTCGGAAGGACGCAGCCAGACGGCCGCTTCAAGTTTGTCATTTTGGAAACCATATCGATGAAAGGGAGTCTGAGGCCCAAAGGACAGAGTGCCAACATAGCTTGGCTATTCGAAAATGGAAGAGATACCACGAAGTTCCGAGGATGAAATTCCAGAGAGATGGGCCTGGTGGGAGAAAATGTAGTCTGATTTGCAACACAAGTTAATCATGGCAGAAAACAAGAAGTTGGGTCCTGGGGTTCAGAAAGGCGAAAGCCTTCCGACATTTGGGACGGCGAACACCTGATGGAAACCCAGAAATGGAAACTCGGCATGGTAGGCCTATTAGGCCCCAAGGCCGCTGGCAAAAGTAAACTGCCAAGGAAACTTGACAAGGGACCAGGGCTCAGAAAAATTGGAGGGGATGAAACATGGTAAGCTTAAGATGATACTTTGGAAGCACGTTGACCATTTAGGACATCAGAATGAGGGTACACAAAATGAGGCAACGACAAAATGACTTAGCAAGGCGAAGAAAAGAGAGGGTCCCTGTTCCGAATAGGGTGTGTGTGCTAAGGGCACAACAAATGGCGACTCTGCTGGGAATGCTCCCAAGCGTTCTAAGGATAATTATTCATCCAGGACCCAAAATCTATGGTTTTGCAGACCAAGGGTAGATTTCCAAGAGTGAACTGGGAGAACAAGGCCCTTAGTTGGGTCAATCTATAGAACATCTTAGAAGTGTGTGTAGTGAATTCATTCCTTTCCATGGAAACTGCAACAAGCGGCTACTAATCCAACTGAGCAAGGTACATAAATAGTCCAACACCAAAAGTAACCCAGACATTTCCCCACTGCTAGTCAGGCATCCATAGCCCCGACAGAGTTGTCGTTGTGACCCCATGAATATTTCTCTACTGTTGGCCGGGCGTCCATAGCCCTGGTAGAGTTACCCACACACCCATATGGTTGCTTTGTTTCATTATTTTCTTTCATTTCTTTCTTTCAACATTTCCTTTTCTCACTTATCTTTTTCTCAATTGTGTAAGCACTGAAGCCTACAATGGGTTTGGGAACCACAGCAGTCACTGGAGTAGACTTAAGATTTTTCACATACTAGGATATCATAGTAGCCTTGTACAATCCTTTAGAAATAATTAACATGCATTTTGTGCAAGATTTGAGATGTGCGTAAAAAGATCCAACCAAGGGTCAAGTTCTAAGGCAGAGTTCAAATGAGCAAACCACTCCTAGGAAACTTTCAGGGATCGATAGTCAAGAATGAATGTTTAACCAAAGAACACTAAGGATGAACAACAAAGCGAACCATTCGTCGAATGAGCACGGCCACTACAATGGGATGGAGAACACCCTCTTCGAAACAAAATAGTCGGGGAACAATCAAAACAGAGTGACATGAAATAGCAAAATACAAGCAAACCAAAAGGAAACCTAACCTAACCTATACACAAATGTTTACAAGGAAGAGCTCAACAGAGCTCAGGCTTAGAAGTAATGCTTCAGGTGCTGCCCGTTGATTGGAAACAGAACGTCTTCACCAGTTAAGGTCTTTAGGTGGAAAGTATTATCTCCTAAAATTTTAGCTATTTGAAAGGGGCCAAGCCAAAGCTTGTCAAATTTGTTATATAGTCCCCCTTTCTTTTCATGGGCCTTGTCCCAGTACAGGACTAAATCTGCAATTCTAAAAGCCTTGATCTTGGCTCGACATTCAAACCATCTCTTAACCATGCCCTAATGTTTGGCAAAATTTTCTATTGCACGGTACCATACTTCTTCTAGGTGCAAGAGCTCAGCTAATCAGGCTTCTCTACAGTCTCCCCCTTCATAAAAGTCATTAATAAACTAGAGAGTGGGAATCTTCAGGTGGATAGAAAATATAGGCTCTAAGTTGTAAACCAGATGGAATGGGGAATCACCAAGGGCAGCCTTGTGGCAAATGCGGTCTTCCCAAAGGGTGAAGTGGAGCTAGGTATGTCAGTCCTTGGGGTTCTTATTGAGTAGTTTTTTTATCACGGCGATCAGGTTCTTGTTTGTGGATTCAACAAGGCCATTGCCTTGAGGATAGTAATTAGACAAAAATTTAAGGGCAATCCCATAGTCAAAGGCCCAACTAGAAAATTTTAATGAAGCAAATGCAGGGCCATTATCACACACCAATGCATAAGGACAACCAAAGTGATTTAAAATGAAACTTTCCAAAAAATTTGTAACTACCTCAGTTGTGCATTGCCTACATACAATTGCTTCTATCCATCTAGTGCAGTAATCAGTAGCGGTAAGAATGTACCTGTGTCCTGCAGATGATGGAGGGCTTACTAGACCAATGAAATCAAGACCCCACTGCGCAAATGGCCTCACCTCTAACACGAGCTATAGTGGGATAGCAACATTCTTCTCCTTGGTGGTGGCGGTCTGACATGTGTGACATGAGCGAACATGACAATGAGCATCCTTGAAGACTGTTGGCCAAAAATATCCCACTCTTAGTATCTGATGTGCAGTGGAAGGCCCAGATCTATTAACAGTGCCAAACTTGTCATGAAACTCCTTCAAGACTTGATCCGCTTCTTCCTTGCCAAGGCATCTTAAGTAGATGCCTTCATGATTTTTCTTGTATAAAATGGACCCCTGCAACATGTAACTATTGTTTTTTAGCCTAAGATCATATTTTTGGACTCCTTGTAAGTGAGGTGGACACTTGTGGTTTAGCAAATAATAGATGACGTCCTCGCACCATTCTCCCGGGGAAACATCCTCAAGCTGGTATTGTTGCACAATGTGTTTGGGTCTTGCTTCTGTTGTTGTTTTAGCAATTGTTTGGGTAAGTGCTTGTCCTCTCACCAACTCCATTGGTTAGATTTCCATATCATACTCCTAGAGCAATGTGACCCACTTGGATCTTCGTTAACCCAATTTATTTTGCATGAGCAGCGTTTTTACTGTTGGGTCAGGGACGATGGCGAACACTTTATTACGCGGGATATAATGTCTAAATTTCTTCACTCCCCTAACGAGGGAATATGCTTTCTTTTCTATGTTGTGGTAGCGTAATTCAACAGCTTTCAAAGGAGCACTCATGAAGGTGATCAGGTGCTCGTTCCCCTCTTCATCTTTTTGAGTTAAAATGTTGGCACAGGAATGCTCTGAAGCAAATGAATATATGTAGAATGGCTTCAAATAGTTTGGGATGATGAGCACAGGTGCCTCAGCAATGGCCCATTTTATTTCTTTAAATGTTTGCTTGGCTTCAGGATTCCACTCGATCTTGGCATCTTGTTTTAACATTGCGTTGAGCGATTTGACAATCTCAACAAAGCCCGTGATGAATTTCCTGACAAAGTTGATCTTTCCCAAGAAGGATTTCAATTCTTTCTTACTACCTGGTAGTGGGATCTTTAGCAAAGATTGGATGCGTTTAGGGTCTATGGATATTCCCTACTCTGAAATGATATGTCCAAGAAATTTACCCTAAGTCATGTTGAAAATGCACTTCTTTGGGTTAAGGGAAACTCCAAACTCCCTACACCTCTGAAACACCTTGCATAAATTGGAGACATGATCACTATGCCTTTTAGAGAACATAGTTAAATCATCTATGTAGATGATTATGCACTTCCCAATCAGATCTTTGAAGGCAATATCCACGACACGGAAAGTGGAACCAGTGTTGATGAGCCTAAAGGGCATTCTCTTATAAGCAAAGGTCCCCCACTTAGTGGTGAATGTTTTCTTATGGCAATCTTCATACTACACCATAACTTGGTTATATCTGGAGTACCCATCAAGAAAAGACATCATTTGGGAGATGTTGACAATCTGTAGCACCTCGTCTAATGAAGGCACTGGATAGTTGTCCTTCTCCTAAGCTTTATTCAAATTGTGGAAGTCTACCCACAATCTGATTTCCCCATTCTTTTTTGTGACCGGGACCAAGTTGGCCACCCATGTAGAATGCCTGATGAGGAATATAATTCTTGCTAAAACAACTTTTGTACCTCTTTGTAAATGATAGGCTCCAACAAGGCATTAATAGGACGTTGTCATTGGCGGAATGGCCTCACTTTTGTCTTGAGAGGGATGGTGTGCGTAACGATGGAGGTGTCATAAGTCTTTAGATCCTCATAGCTCCATACCACCACATCATAATACCTCCGCAAAGCATTGATGATTCCCTTCTTTTCCTCAGGCATGCACACTTTTCCAATAAAAACATTTTTTATCTCCTCGACAATTCTGAGGTTGTTAGAGTCACATTGATTGCTTATGGATTTCTCCTTTGTTTGCCGATCCTGGTCTATGATCTGGTCCAAATCAAATATGAGTTCAAGTTGAACCATGCCCCTGGGAATCGTGTTGGTTTTGAGGTTGGTAACTCCTTTTATATCCAATTCGACCTCTTCCAGATCAGCTTCATCAATTATTTGGGTGGCAAAGACATCAAAACTTGTAATGAATTCAAGGATGTGCTTATCATCATTGAAGACTTGAAAATGAGTGACATTATTCGGGATGGACAGTGTGGATGTCAACTCAACGGTAAACTTCTTAAGCCCAGACAAGGAGAGGGGTTGCAAAGTGCTAGCTACCTAAGCCAAAGCATCAGTTGTATGATTCTAAGGACGAGGGATCAGTTGTATAGTAAATGCATCTAAACCTTCTAAGAGATCCCAAACCCTATGCCTATAGTTTGCAAGTCTTATAATATGGCAGGAATACAATTTTCTAACCTATTTGACTACAAGTTTGAAATCCCCAAAAACTTGTAGCATTTTGAAATTTTTCTTTAAGGCCATAAGAAGACCATGGACTAATGCATCATATTCTACTACATTATTGGTGCAATAAAACTACAACCTATGGGTAGCAAGAAATGTCTTACACGTTGGGTTGATGAGTTCGAACCTAGCACTAGCTCCTTGATTTGATTTAGATCCATCAAATCAAAGCATCCAAAGCCTGGAAAGCTCCTTGACTCCAAGTCCAACTAGGCTCTTGTTTCCTTTTGGCTGGATGGTTTCCTCCATGACCTTCAGGGAATGTTTCAACTCAATATGTTTAATAGCAGGTAGTTCTGCTAGCACTTCCTTTGGTGTTTCTTTCTGAGGGACAACTGATTCTTTGACATACTCTACCGTTGTTTGGCACAAGTAGCAATCAAACTCGAAGTGGGTAGCATTGTGAATTTTGCACCAATTTGGTAGCAAGAGATCCTGCAAATCCATTCGGGCACCCAAGCTGAGTTGATCATTTGCACACTTTTCCATGAACTCCTGAAAACCATTGAGTAGTCCCAAATTGTCATCTTCATTGGGTTTATCATATGACTCTACCAATATCTTTGTACTCTGAGGCATTTGAGTGAAGTTAGTTGGAGGGCTACATTGCACCAAGAGTACTTTGGAAACACACTCTTCTTAGGGTTTGAATTCATCTTGGCAGGCAAAGGGACAGTAATTTTCCAATTCTGTCTCAACAAATAGCACCTCGTTGAGGTTGTTGTACTTCGTGATCATGTACTTCATATGAGGCTTGCGGTCTACATAGATTTGATTTGGCATCCCTTTCCATGGCATCCATATGTGAGAATGGTCTGTGGCAACATATCCATTCAACGTTCTAGTGAAGTCTCTTCCCAAGATGATCCCATATTTGTCGGGAATGTCAGCCACTTGAATATCAATGACTTGTTGTATCCTTGGATCTACAGTAATTTGCATCAGGATCCGATTCATTTCTCCCACAATGTTGATCTATGTTTTGTCCAGCTAGGTCAATTTCCTTCTTTAGGGTGTGGGAGTAATCCCAAGAGCTTTGCACACTGTGAGGGGCATAACATTAGCAGTCACTCTTGAATCAAGCAGGCAGTTGTGCAAGTTCTTCCTGAATATTCAGATGGCGGTAAGAAAAGGAGGGGTTTCAAATTTTCCTTGGAAGAGGCCCATAAGCATGTCTATCTGAGCTACTTGAACCTTGTTCTTATCACCAGTTTTATCCTTGGTCCGCCTAGATGGTTGATCCTTGGAAATATGCCTATTGTTCTGACCTGGTTCTTTTTTCAATTGTTTACCTATAGACTGATTTGAGGGAACATCCTTCCTTTTCCCTGTGATATCATGGATCATGGGTTCCTGCCTAGGTTCTTCAAAGGTGAATCTTTTAGCTGACGCTTCTTGTGTTATTTTAGAGGATGGTGTCCCATTAATTACCCTAAAGAAGGCATGCCTTATAGCAGGGAATTTTAGTAGTTCGAAGGAAAATAGACTAATTTTTACTTTCTTGAACTCTTCTGCTACATATTCACCCATTTTTTCAATCTTAGAGTCAAAGGCTCGGCCTATGGCAGAGCTATAAGGTTGGGCTTTCATTTGACTTGACTAGTTTTTGGATTGGCCTTGAGGCTAATTTTGTGACTGATTTAGAAGCATATCCTTATTGAGATATTGAGTGGGTACATGGGGAAACCTAGGGTTATTGTTGGCATTAGGGTCAGGCGGGGTAGTAAAATTGTTTGGTGGGGGAGAAGTTGTAAAGGGCCCACCTGCTTGCCTATTCCTAAGGAAGTAGGGAGTTTTTCTTTGGTGGAACATGTGAACTTCATCTACATGCAATTCTTCCTCATCTACTGGACCATTATCTACTTAATTGAAAAGTTGAGCCAAGGTTTTTTCCTTACTTACCTCTTGCACTTCTTCGCTCTTAACGGGGCCGAGCTCGACCTCGAGCTCATTGCTATTGCTACATGGACATGGTGCTTGGTTGACCATGAGATAGGATGAGTCATAAGGCTCAGATGGGACGATGTCCCTGCAACTGACACTATCAACAACATTTTGGACCTCCACTTGGAAGATTTCAGCGGCTTTCTAGAATTTAGGACAATCCAACTCAAAATGTCTGCTAGTCTTGTGAATCTGGCACCATCCAAACAAGGCTGCCTTGGCGAGATACACTCCACTAGTCGTCTTTTCATTGTTGGCAGGCTAATTAAGAGGAGTAGGGACACCTTTATTATGGGCCTCATAGTCCACGTGTAATTTTGCCTCTAATAATGTCTCCTCTTGAAGCTTTGATTTGAATTTTTTCCTCTATCATAATTCCACCCAGAAGAGGTGTTCACTTCCCAGTTGTCCCTACCATCCCTTTTCTCTCAGCTATCCCAATTAAGATTGGCCTAGAGGCTACACTGGGATGCCTGCAATTGATTATTCTGATTCTTTAAGTGTGTCATTTATGTGGACATTTTCTTTATCATTTCTGTCAGCTCTTCCAATTTGTCTTTCTTAGCAGTACTCGGTTGTAGCACTTGATTTTGGAGGAAGACAGGCAGGGCTATCAGCTAGTTCTGATGTGTTGGAGGGAATTCTAGTTTTGGCAAGTATAGTGGTACTTATTGGTACTTGCGGTTGTTAAGAGTATGTTTGTTGTTATTAGGGAACCTGAGGATAGCTTTGTTGTTGTTGAGGTTACAAATAAGAAGGCACGGGAGGTGCATGATTCATTGGTTGTCTTGGGTGTGGGATGATGGGCAGTTGAGGAACCTGGTTCATAAGAGAAGTCTAATGAGTGAATGCTTGATTAAGCCCTTGAACCTGCATCAGGTGAGCTACCAGTCCCAAAGAAGGCAGTGGACTAGAGATGTTCTGCCCCAAGTCTGCACTGGCAACAACATCCTCCACATAAGCAGTCACTAGAGTGGTGAGCGGTGGGCACATCCTTTTTACCAATGCTAACGTGAGATTATCCAATGTTGCATAGTAGATGGGGAGGGTTGCAACATCGTTGTGTACGTATGGATCCTGAAGCCTCATGAAGGTGTGATGGAAGCAATCATTGAAAGAGTTGATGGGTTCATTAATTTCTCTCCGAACAGACATAAACTGTCAGTATAGCTCTGAAGGGCTAATCGAAATCTTATACTTCTATAGGAAAGCATTCTTCATGAGGTCCCATGAGGTAATGGACCCTCTCAGCAAATTGATGTACCAGTAAAAAGCCTTCTCCCCCAATGAGTATGGAAAGAGGTGGCATGCAACGTCTTCATGATCAATCTGCATATCTGTAATTGTTGTTTCAGATATCTTGATGTGTTCTTTTGTTGTCCTTTGCAGGTCACAAGGATTGAACTTCGTGCAAAAGCCCTCTGGATTCTTGGGTATGTTGTGGTAAGCGGCGAAGTGCAACAGCGAAGGATTTTGTGCCAACCAAACCATGACAGGAGGCGGAGGTGGTGTCTGCTATTGAGGGATAGCAATCTAGGGCTGCACCTGTTGCAAAACAGTGGCCTGGGACTCCACTAGGGTTGCGGTTGTTTGGACTATACATTGAAATTGAAGGGCCGAGAGAGAGGAAACTCCCTGGCTGTCGGAGATGAGAGTTGAAAAAGCAATTTGGTATGGCAGGGTGGAGGATGAACAAGAAGTGAATGGAGATGAAGGTGGAAGGGAAATGGATGAGGTGGAGGAAGCGGAAGAAGTAGAGTCTCCTCCCTTAGTTTGTTTTGCCCTGGTGGGAGGCTGCGGTTCTTGAAGTTCTCCTTTGTTTGATGTAGACCTTAGAATTCTTTGAAATATTTCAGGGGAGAATGATCCAATTCGATCTAGCTTCACAAGGCCCTCCTTCTAGTGCCAATTTTGTTGATGGGTGTTTTGCACACCTTCTCAACATAGGTAGTGCATAGGTGCACTGCCTCTCTTGAAAGGAAATCTCAAACAAAAAGTTTTTTAAAAACACCCCAAGGTCTCTCGGGTGTCAGGTCATGACTTGCATGGAACTCCTCAGTTGATGTTTGATGTGATTTTTTTGGTAATCATATGGTGGACTTACGTAGTTGCATACGAAGTGGATCTTAAAATCTGAAGTTTCTAGGATGGGAGTTAAGCTGCACTTTGTTGTAGGTTCGAACAACAATCTAAAACTTTAGTGTTTTCCTTAAGTTTTGGCTTTACAATGTGCAATGAACCTTAGCATAGGTTGTTTCTAAAAAAGGAAAAATGTGTAGGGAAGAGGAAAGGTTCCTAGATCTACAACTAACTATGAATAGTGATCATGGAGGTTCTACTATGGACAACTTCCTTCAAACATTATTCCACTTAACCAAGGAGCCTACAGTATCATGAAATTTGTACTATCTTCCAAGGTCTGCAAATATTTTATCATTCATCCACCACATGCATGCATGAATAAAGATAAAATTTTCAAAGCAACTTCAAGTTTCAATCCAGACTAACTTTACAAGACCATTTACCAGCAACAAATGGAAAAAAGTGTGGACTGGAAGGCATCAACACAACATAAATTTCTATGATCACAAAACAACATTACCAAAATCTATTTAAGCCATTTAAAGCTAACTAGAACAATAGTGTAAATCTAACTAAAGCATCTAACAATGGGAGATTGAATCATGAAACATGTGGAGAACTCAAAAAATGCACCAAGTCAATGTATTTTCATTAGAAATTTTTGTAGCATGTCATTACAACAACTCAACTCTCTTGAAAATGAGGAGACCCCCCATTTATAGCGTCCAAAAAGTAGAATGAATGGCAAAGATTTAGTCTCATTATGTGGCCAAGATTCACTACAAATAAGGGTTCTACCTACCCCCCAATATATTACAATTTAAAATACAACTTTGTCTTTATCCCTATTTTGTCCTCTAGTGACATCACTGTAACATTTTGTCTCTTTGTTGATTTCCCTTTTGTTGTAGCTATTCCTTTAGAAGCTCTTCACTAATAATAGGGTTGCCTTCCTACTTCTTCAAAGTTGCATACTCCATGAACTTCAAAATTACTGGCTGGAGTTTATCAACATCTATGATTTCAGATCGCAACACTTGATAACTCCATTCTTTGGATTGCTTAGCAAGTGTTTCTCAATCCTCCTCATACTTAGCAGTGTGGTCCCAGAACAACTCTCACTGGGCAAAGGCTCAGGTAGCAAAACTCATGAAATCGGTGATGATCTCATCTGACATCTCATCCTCCATCCTCTTCTGGAAATGGAGTCTTACTTTATCAAGGTCCATTTATACAATGGGCATCTCATAACCTATCATTAGCTTCAAGTATTGGACTTAATCTGCTCTAATCTCTTTGACCCATTCAATATCTAGATCCACTTTATCAATCACCTGCTCCAATCTTTCTTTTCAGTTCTCAAAGTCCCACTTCCATACATCCATCAGTCAATGCTCGTCCTTCTTGAATGCAAGCTCATTTTCCCACGTTGCACTTGGTAGTTTGAGAATAGCTTCAATCTTTGGGTAGGTGGACTCATATCTCACTGGGAAGTCGATGCAAAGTTTTCTTGCACCCTCAAGAGACTGTTGTAAGTCTAAGAACTTGTTGGCTGTCCAGACAGCCCGACCAATGCCCATGTTTCCAATGTATAGAACCTGTCGAAACCAGCTTTATGTAGTCTTGTCCAAACTCTTTCTCTTTTCTAGCTTATCAATTTGTTCCTTGGACAACAGTTGTAGTGGAGCAGCGAATGTGGTAGGAATTTCTTTAGTTGAAGACCATTGCTAGATGTAAGCTTTCAGATCAGCGACTTGTTCCTTAATCTTTTCTTTTGAAACTTTGTCCTATTGTATCAAATGCACTACTATGGCAATAGACTCCTCGAGGTGCTCCACTTTCTGCTCTCTAGTAGCTATTCCCAAATCAATGGTGGAGACATTATAGCTTATCCCTTCTTTTCCCACCATTGGCGTTGCTACTTGCACAGTTCAGGATCCAGAAGTGTCCATCATCACCTTGGATCTAATTTTGGGCTTCTTCTCTTTCTTGGTAGTGATCTATGCTTGGGCTAAGATAGCCTCCAATCTTGCTCTTGGATCCTTTGGGTAAAGAGTTTTCTTCTCAAGATGCCTTTCCAACCATCCAAGCATAGAAGATTTTCCCTAGGCGATTCACGATCACCCTCGCCCTCCTTTGTTTGGATGTCTATTTCTTTATCTCCGAGAGCCTTTTCTTCCATTTTAGTGTCTTCTCCTTCTTCCTCATCAAAGTCTTGGATGAACACAAGGCATTTAATGGGAGGCTTAGTAGGCAATCGCTCCCAGGGACTTTCTTCTTTCTCAGTCTCCTCTCCTTCCCTTTCTTCATCTTGTTCATCCTTATGCACATGCTCCTCTGGCTATTTAATTTTGAGGCTTTTGTCAGCTTGAATCTCACCTTCAGGTTTTTCCTCTTCTACATTCTCTTCTTCTTTATGAGGAGGTGACACATCCTCCTATTGTTCCCCTGTAAGGAGTTCCACATTTTTTGTTTCCTTTTCATCTTCTTGCCTTTCTTCTCTGGGAGGTGACCTTTCTGCTTCTTTTCAAACTTCCTCCAATTTTTGGGCCATTCCGTCCTCAAAATCACCATCAAATGTTTGTACAATAATTTTTCCCCCAGCATCCTCTTCTTCATCTCCACTTTTGGAAGATCCCGTTTCTTCTTCTTCATGGACCACCTTGTCAATTCGCAGGTGTTCATATTCTGGATTTTCATGGTACTCATCGACCTCCTCCTCCAATGATTTTGAAGTCTCCATCTCCTGCTTCTCCCATTCCTCAGAGATTAACATTTTGGCTTCCATTGCTAGTGGTCTCATTGGAGGTTTCGAGGGTGCAGCACTGGCGAGGACCTACGCTAAGGCAGCTTGGATGGTGGGATCCAAAAGTATTTTGGGAAATCTTAGAGGGGACATTCTGTGTGTGCCACAAGAAAGCCTCCAACAATGTGAGTGCGAGCATTGGTATTGTCACTGCTACCAGTGGAAGCAATGTAGTGGGAGACATGGAGGTGGAGGAAAGCAAAGAAGTTGTGACAGAGAAGGATTCGACCAATATCACGAGCCCAGCTAGTGGAGAGGAGGCGAGATGGACCGATATGTCCACCGCCGGTGGGGATGTGGCAATCATGGCTTGGGAAATGGATGGAAGAGCGGTGGAAACAAGGAGAGCTGGAGGAGATTTTGGCTGACCTTTTTTCCCTTTCTCACCCTCATGAAGGGGATCCTCCTAAATTGTTGGTTGTCCTGCGACCCTTCCCGTTCGTTTGTGACTCTTTGAGGGTGAACCTTCTAAATGTTTTCTTGAGTATACCTTTGGATCTGGTGGTTGCTCCACCTCAGTCCCTTTCCTCTTCTTCGATCTTGTGAGAAGAGGAGATTTGGATGTCCCTCCTGTTGAGGTTGTAGTAGCAACATCCTCTATAGCACTAGACTCACTCTTGAGCCCCTCATGTGTTAGGACAACTCCTTGTTGCTTTAATCAAGCTACTTTTCCATTAACCCATTCTTCGGTACGAGCCTCAATTGGCTTGGTTATAATATTGAGGTCATTGACCTCTTGCTCATCCCAATCTATTGCTGGCAGCGGTAAGTTAGCGAGTGCATTATACCTAGGGTCCATGACGGTGCTTTCATCTTCTTCAACTTGATTATGTATAGGAAATAATTGTACTCTTTTTACGAAGTATGTCGTCATTCGCATGTAATGCCTTGTGCCCACCTCCCTGTCATCTTGGAAATTTTCCCATAAATCTTTGACATGATGCAAATGGGTGTACCCTGGTCCTAGTGCCTTCCTTACATGCCCATATGGGTCCATCTGTGGGCTAGTAGTGTGTAGGAGAAAATGATATTCTTCCAATTCCTTCTCAGAGTTCCCAGCACATTGGGAGGTTTGCAATTTGTACATCCCCTGGCGGAAAGTTAAGGGATAATGGATCCCTGCCAAGTTCCTGTTGCTGAGAAGCGAATGTACATGTTGCAGCTGCCAAGAGAGTTCTAACAGTATGATCCGGTCATTGGGGTACCGGGGCAGCTTATTTGGCCTCTCTGTGAAACCTTGGGCACAAATATATGTGAACTTGGGGTACTAAATGAATAAGAAGGCGTATTGTTTCAAGAATGCCCGAGCACTGTGAGAGACCCTCCTTTCAAAATCCCCTCCAAGCAATCCGATGATGTTACTTATGAAGGTGTCGTTCTCCTTGCAATACTCCTTGAAATTCTTGAACTGGAGCTAGGGATATCTATCATAGACCTTCAATTCTTGACTTGGTTCTTCATTAGGTGCCACGAACAATCCACTGTACTACCTCCGCTTGGCCAGTGAGTAAACAAGATAAGACGTCATGTAGAACTTGGAGGTCTTCTTGAAATTCATGAACTACTCATGGAAGTAGTCGCTTATTATGCCTCCCTAGTAGAATGAGGCTTTTGTGGTGACATCTTCCTCCCACAGAGAATCTGCTCTACGAAATACACCATCCACTCCTGAAAATATGTAGCAGTGGGGAGGCCTATTACTCTGCTAAGCATGCTCACCAAGTTGTGGTAGTCCTCATGGAAGTCACTGCGAAAGAGCTCTTGAGGAACCTTTGCAGCGCTACCCCTTTTCTCTTTGAGCCAGTATTGGTTTATAAGCTTCTTGTAGCTAGTGGGGTCCTCATCCCACATTGCTTTACATTCTGCTATGGTTGGAATCTCCATCTCCCCAAAGGTGGGGATGTGAAAAGTCTTTGTAATCGCCTCACCCAACATATCAACAAGGATGTTTCTATCTTTGTCAACTATTGTTTGTGTCCCTGGCTGATATGCTTGCCGAAAAGCCATGACCAATTCAGGGGCTATGAGGGATGGAGGGAAGCCTGCAACTTTAGCAATTCCACTTTGTCTGATCAGTCTTACACTGACGATCTTAGGATGGACTCTAACCCTTTGCTTGAATTCGTTAATATCGACGTGGCCGATATTGGTATATGTAATCTCCTTCCAGTCCGTGATGATTTTCGAATGCAAAGGCTCTCCCTGGAATTGGTACTTCATCTAGTCTTTGTCCTTCTTTCCACAAGGAACCTTTCCTTCCTTCCTCCCTTTGTATTTTTCTATAGCTACCCTTGAGGGTCCTGCACTGGATTCCATATATCTGCAAATAGGGCATAATGAGCATAACCAATCATGAAAATACAAACATCAATCATAATCCCATAAATGGCATCCAATTAGATGATATATCATTCATAAAATCATACTTTTACTTCATGACATTGTTAGTAATCTATTGGAGAGAGTTTGGATAACCCGGGCTCGGAGGGCCGAACTTCCCTAGCATAAATGTTGTTTTGAAGGGCGAACAAGGTAGGGCAATCCGTGTGATTTCCCCCAACATCATATTTTGATGGTTTGAAAGGATAATGCAGGAGAGGGTTAAATTTGAGCACATGGGTCGAGATTGGTTTTCAAATCGGAGGTCATTTGGATAACTTTGGGAGCACCCGGAGATGTGAAGTAGGAAAGTCGTTAGGGATTTGCCGCTTGGAACAGCCAAAGGTAAATGGAATTCTGAGGTCCAAGGCGGTTAGTTTTCCTCTTAACTTTGAAATGTTTGGGTCCCAAGGGGTGGGAAGTTGTCAATATTTTTCCATTTGGAATGGCGGGCGTTGAACGGAAATCCCAAAGGGGCGGCCCGGTGGGCCGAACCCGACATCGATCTTGGCCGCTAGATTTCTTTGCTAAGTTTTTAGGCGATCACGAGGGTGAACCCTGGAGGTCGAAAAGATGAACCTACTTTTCCCTTTCATGTCAGCTAGGATGGGATGAAATCCTGGCATGGATCCCAGTGAGAGCAAGGATACCTAAGTTCATTGTTGATCGTCTTCGTGGAATATGGAGGCTCAGGACTCGGGAGGCGGAAGGATGCCGCCAAATAGTCGTTTGAACAGCGAAGTCACCACGGAAATCCATGGACAAAACTCTGAGAACCAGGGCCTGGAGGCATGAGGGAACAGTTCACTTTGGTGGTTCGTCTAACCCCGCACGGTGAAAGGAGAGGCAGGCTCCAGAGCTCGGGTAGAAGGGGTCGTGACGTTGTTTGGAACAGCAGAAGCGACGCGGAGTCTCAGGGATAGAGTCCTATGGGAGCAGGCATGGGAATCTTAGGTGGAGGCCGAGTCTAAGAGTTTCTTCAAGTCCAAGGGTGATCTGCTGACGGAGGCCTGAGGTCACAGGCCCGAGAGGGCATCCTGCCATTTGGTCACTTGGATGTTTTTTTGCTAAGTTTTTAACGACGATGGGATGGAAAGGGTCCAAAGGGCATGAATTTCCCATGCGAAGAACATCGATCACAAGGTGGAGTTCTGAATTCATCCTAAAGGATGCTTTTTTTGGAGGTTTCTTAGAATTTCAACACATGGGTTTTTTAGGTGTCATCTTGTTTTACCTAATTCAGGTTTTTGTAGACCACGTTTCTTCATCATTTAAGCGTAAAATTACAAAAACCTCATAAGAGTGTGAATGGAAAACTACCTCAAAAGCCCAGCGGGAGAAGTTGCAAAATCCACTAAGGATAGTCGAACGATGACAACAGGCACGAGGGCAGCATACGACGGATGCACTAGACTCCTCAAGATCTACTCTAAACTCTTCTAGCTAACCTAACATATGAAAATGATAGGTTGAGCCAGATATTTATACTCCTAACATGCATTTAATACACCCATTAATTCTCGTACGGATGACAAGAGGGTTGGTGGGTTTAAATTCTCGGACGGCGGCGGGAGGTCCAGGGCCCGGAGGCCAGAAGGACGCAGCTAGACGACCGCTTCAAAGTTTTCATTTTGGAAACCATCAATGAAAGGGAGTCTAAGGCCAGGAGGACGGAGTGCCAGCATACCTTGGCTGTTCGAAAATGGCAGAGACACCACAGAGTTCTGAGGACGGAAGTTCGAAGAGACGGGCTCGGCAGGGGAAAAGGCAGTCTGATTTGCAACGCAAGATAATCATGGTAGAAAACAAGAAGCCAGGTCCCAAGGTTTGGGAAGGTGAAATCCTTCCACCGTTTGGGACGGCAAACACCTGATGGAAACCTAGAAAGGGAAACCCAACGAGGTGGGCCAGCCAGGCCCCAAGGCCGCTGGCAGAAGCAAACTGCTAAGGAAACTCCGCAAGGGACCAGGTCTCGGCAAAATTGGAGGGGATGAAACATGGTCAGCTTAAGATGAGACTTTGGAAGCATGTTGACCATTTAGGACACCAGAATGGAGGTACGCAAAATGAAGCAACGACAAAATGACCCGGCAAGGCAAAGAAAAGAGAGGGTCCCTGTTCCGAACGGGGCGTGTGTGCTGAGGGCACAACAAGACTGAAATCTTCCTTGCAATGATCTAAGTTGGCTTATATTTTTAGGAGGCATCTCCATGATGGATTTGACCTTTGTAAGATCCACCTCAATACCTTTGGTTGATACAATGTATCCCAAAATCGTAGCCGATGTTACGCCAAATACACATTTTTTGGGATTCTACCTCACATTGAATTTCTCCAATCAAGTGAAGATCTTGTCTAAAATTTCTAGATGTCCCTCCCTAGTGAATGAATTTGCCACTAAATCATCTACATAGTCTTCCATAAAAGTATGCATCATGTCAGGGAAGATGGTAGTCATTGCTCTCTGATATGTGGCTCCGACATTTTTCGACCCAAAAGGCATTACATTCTAGCAGAAAATGCCCCAAGGACATCTAAAGGTTGTTTTGTCTTGATCTTCAGGTGCTATCTTTATTTGATTATACCCTGAAAATCCATCCATAAGTTATAACATTTTGTGTCCAACAGTCAAGTCTACGATGATGTCGATATTAGGTAGAGGAAAATCATCTTTTGGGCAAGCTTTGTTAAGATCCCTGAAGTTTGTACATATCCTGATGCTTTTGTCTGGTTTTGAGACTAGCACAATATTTGATATCCACTCGACATAGTCAATAGGTCTGATAAATCCCATGTCCAGTAGGTTCTTTAATTCGGCTTTTACCAAGAGGGCGATATGAGGGTGCATTTTTCTCAACTTTTGCTTTACTGATTTTACGCCAAGTGGTAATGATAAATGATGCATGATGAGTTCTGGATCTATGCCTAACATGTCAACATAGGACCAAGTAAAGTTGAACTGCCTCTCTTCAAAGAATTTAGTGAAAGTAGGTTTTTCCTCCTCTGTCATGGATGTTGCGAGGTGCAGGGTCTTCACTGTTTCATTTGTGCCAACATTGATAGACTGCATAGGCTCAATCAGCACTGACGATCTCTCCTAATAATGCTTGGGGAGAGTGTCAAATCTTCCATCTCTCAGTGCCTTGGAGAGGTTTTCACCTTGAGATACGCTCTTTGTTTTTACTTTTTCTGGATCTAATAGTGCCATTAAATGGTTTTCACCACTAGATCTGCTTTTGGTATTCATTTTGTAGCTAAAAGATTTGGCACTCCCCTTGTCTGAAGTTTTGTTATGAGATTCAATGATGGAACATGTTTTAGGATTATTAGAACAAAGGAAATTACTGATGGTTTCATCATTCAGAAAGGTGGGTAGATCAAACAACTCAGATTGCTCCCAGTCAATCAATTTGGGGTGTACTAATGACATGGAATCATCAGATTGGTTGAGGTCAGAAGGGGAAAGCATCATGATGGTAATGTCATCAGAAAGTCCAATGGAAATATCGAGGTCTAAGATGTTACTCTCTTCCGAAGTATCTACCTCGCTAGAAGAATGGTCATCTTCACTTGATTCATCGATATTTTGTGATCCAATTTCAAATGGTCGATAACTCTAGCTTTGTCCCTCCGTACGTGTTGGTGTATACTTTTGCACCAAATCAACCTCCATATCATGACAAGACTCTTCAGAGAGGGAATCCCATTCATATTCATTGGAGTCTGTTTCAGAACTATCTATCAATTGAAGGATTCTCTCAACAACTTGTTGTTTGGTTTCTTCTTTTGCTTCTTCCTTGTACCCTAGTCTCATCTTGTCCTTAGAATTCATTGTGATGGCTTGTATTGGTTCTATGATGTTGTCTTTTCTCTTACCAATAGGACCTTCTCCTTCATATCCCATCTTTTCCAGGATTGTCGTCTTTTCCTTACTGCTATGTCAAAGCATTTGAAATGGATGCTTGTGATTGCTCTTTGTCCTTGTACAACCAATTCAAAACCTCCTTATCTTTTGATTCATCCACTAAGGTGCCTGCTCTTACAAATTTTCCATCAAAGAGTGTGGTCAGTTGTGATGATTGTTGTCTATATGACTTAGGAGAAGATGAGAGTTGTGATAAACACAATGATTGCTCAAATGAGTATTCCCCCATGCCTTTATCTTTCAATTGGATCTTTTCAACCTATTTTGATAAGGCATTGAGTTGAATTTCATGATTAGATGGAGTAGACTCACTGATTCCCTTATGTTTTGATTGGTATTTTTTCTCCACCCACTTTGACAAGGCATTTAGTTATTTTTCATTGTTGGGTGAACCAGGAGTTGTAGCTTCCCTATTGTGTGGCACAAAAGTGTCCTGGTTTGTTTTGAGTGTGTTGCAATATTGAGGGTTGTTGGAATCAACAGCAATAGTGATATCTTGTCCGTTAAAAGGAAATTTCAAACACTAGTGATATGTAGATGGTATAGCTTGCATCTCATGGATCCACGGATGTCCCAAGAGTATATTGTATGCCAATTCTTTTTCCAACACTTGGCAGACTATATCTTTGACAACTGGTCCTACTTGAATTGGTAGGACAATCAATCCTTGGGAGGATCTTTCTTCATCATCATATGCTTTTATTGTGATTTTCCTTCTAGGATCAATAGCATTTTCAAAATATCTGAGTGCACGGACAAGTTTTAGAGTGTAGATATTTAAGCTAGCTCCTCCATCTATTAGAGCACATTTAACATGATGTTTATGGATTAAAACATCAATGTGGAGAGCAACGTTGTGTGGGTGGATGATGTACATCATCATGTTTGGAAAATGATAAGCAGTGCAGTGCAGTCAAATGTCCCACCATAGTCTGAAATTGGAAAACTTCCAAGTTGTTTGGTACCGTGGTGGAAACTCAAGCTTGTTCTAAGATTTTCATGTGAGCAAGTGAAATCTTGAGAAGCTCTAATATGGATGTTTGAGCGGGTATCTTCTACAACTGATCAACAATGTTATATTGAGTTGCGGGGACAACCGTAGTTACTTTGGATGTGGAAGGGGTAGCTCCTTTCAATGTTACCTTGGCTTGTCCTCTTCTGATTGCATTGATTGGTGGGTTGTCTTATTTTTCTCTAATTTTGATGACATTGATTTGATTGTCATTCGCAGCAATATTGGTGATCAGATATATTAGCACAAGGTCATTGATTTTATGTGAGGCGGTGTTGATATCGTGGTGATGATTTTTAGTTGCAATGATGTTTTGTTCATGTTCAGTGATGTTGTCATTTATTAGGTCATCAATTGCAATAAGATCTGGTTTGTCATGGGTTTGATCATCAACCACCTCGATGCAGAGAATAGTGGTGTCATAAACATAGTTCATGTTTTTGCCTTTGGTATTCGATGACAAGGACTCTCCCTTTTCATAGTTTGGTAGAGGGTTCTTGAACGCTCCATGATCATTGTTTGTTTGGAGTCATACAAATATGGTCTTGTTGTCAATCAAGTCTTGTATCAAGTGCTTCAATTGCATGTAAGCATTGGTTTTATGCCCTTTGTTTTGATGAAAATTGCAGAAATGTGCATCCTTCATGTAAGGAAAGCAGAGGTACGGAAACACTTTCCTAACGTCAAAACCATAGGGAAGAATGCAGACAGTACTTTTAATTTTCTAATTACAATCCAATTAAGACACACATGAAAGATTTACAGAAACAGAACAAATACATAAAGGCAAATGAACACCAGATTTACGTGGGAAAACCCTATCAGGAAAAAACCCACCACACCAAGCTGAATCTCTTTGTATTTCAGTATTAACAAATTACATACAAATCAGAGATACAACTCTCTGGTATTAGTTTACAGTAGCTTCATTTATTGTTCATCCAGTTACAGAAAATGCTCTCAAGAATCTGATTACTTCATCCTCATCACCTTAGAATGCTATCCTTTAAATATTACCACATTTTGATTTTTTGTCTTCTGTTCATCCTTATCTACCATTACCAATCATAGGTAATTTCCTTTGGAGCAATTGATTTTTCCTTGCATGTAGTTCAGCTCCAGTGTCACAACTGTTGCAAAAATCTAACTTCCATCCATTTGAAATTTGCTTCCTTTGATTGGTCCATGAGGCTCCACATAGGATGGTCAATCTGGTCAAAGGCATTCAAACTTTGTTGGCATATTGGTGAGACACCAACAGTGTCTCCCCAATGCCACAAAGTCTTCATATCAATATCGGCATAAGTCTCAACAGTCGGCAAGATGATTTAATGAACGCCATGAGTCATACCGAATCCATCAACATCCATTTCATTTCTATCGGCAAGAGATTCCTCCATTAGCAAGACGCTTTACCGATACTCACAAGTCATATCGATTTCAACTTTGCCATCGACAAGACTTTACCGTTCGCCAAGAGTTCTCATCGATTCTCCTCAAGTTTCACCGAAGCACCTGATAGTCGGCAAGACATTCATCTTTCGCTGAGACTTCACTCCAAGCACAACCAAGTCTTACTGAGTCGGTAAGACTTATGTCTTTCGCCGAGACCTTAAATCGAGCACCCATGAGCAACTCTGAATGACTTTAGTTGTATCCCCATCAGCGTGACCTTCGTCATTCGCCAAGACTTCTCAGTGAACACAACATGTAATCCCGAAGACTATCAGCAAGACTAGGCACCAATCACCAAGACTTCATACCGAAGTCTTTTTGTCACCGCGAAGGCACCAAGGGAATACTCCTATCGTCCGCTTTGACACCCGATAGCAACCTTTGTCAGAAAGACATTTCATACTCGCTGGGACATCTTACCGAAGCCCTTGTGATTACCTCGATAGCCATATGCCATCGATGAAACTTTCATCAGTCGCTGGGACTTCTCCCCGAGACCCTTGTGTTTCCCTGACGCCTGATAAGAGCATACTGTGGGCTAGAGGTCTCAACTCAACAAAAGGTCACAATGAATACATCTAGGTCACAGCGATAGACTTCATTCGACAAGACATCAACTCTATCTCGGCGACATGAACATTTCAAAGGATTCAGAACAGCTAGTCGGCGAGACATGAATAATGTCACAGCTACTTTTCCCTGTAGGAGTTACATGTCAGTAAGAATTGAGGCACATATTCCAACACTTCCACCATGAAGGCTTAACTTGTGGTTCCCAATTCCTTTCCTTTGGTAATGTTATGACTTTTGCTTCAAGGAGTTCCTTTAGTGCTCATTTTGATGATTGTCCTAAAGGAGTGAACCTTTTTCGATTGGAAGATGTGCAATATGATGGCGTTCTTGATCCAACATTACCTTGATTGTTACTTTGGTTGAAATTTTGGTTGTTGGGTGGATTTTTGTTCTAATTAGTTTTGGTGGCCGTTGTTGTCAAGTTGAATACCGGTTTTGTATTTTGGTTTTCAACTATGTCATCGTTGTTACCCGCGTTCTTGTTTCGTTGCCAAAACTTTAGTTTGTCATTGTTGTTGTAATTGTTAGAGGAGTTTGATGTGTTGTTGTCATTGTAAAGTTCTATGACTCCTCTTTTGACCAAAGCTTCTTCAATTTTAATTCCATTTTCAATCAATTTTTTGAATATGGGTGGACATTGCAATTCCAACCTATAGCTCATCTCATCATTTAGGTTATCAATAAAGATTTCCATCTTTTCTTTTTCAGGTACAGGATGAGAGTATCTTGCGAATAACCTTCTCCATTTTTGCAAGAATACAAGGAACAATTTACCCTTTTTTTGTTTCAGGTTGCAAAGGTCCTTCATTGTTATGTCATGTTGAATGTTATAAGAATATTGGGTGATGAATTTATCGACCAATTCTTCAAAGGCTTTGATAGGTGGTGTGAGTTTGGAAAACCATTCAAGGCATTGTCCACCTAGACTTCTTGGGAATAATCTCATCAAATAAGTTTCTTCATGAGAAAATCAAGACTCATGGTTCTAAATTCCCTCACATGATCAATTGGACCTGTTTTCCCATTGTATTTGTCATATTTCAGGAATTCGCAATGTTTGGGGAAAGGCATTATATGGATATCTTGATCAAAAGGATATGGACAAATGTCCTAGATCAAATATTGTTTTGATGTTCCCCTTTGCATGTCAAGAAGTTGTTGTTGAAGGTTCTTCATTTGATGAGTTAGGGAAATAACTTGTTTTGTTTCTTTCTCAGGTTGTTTGGGAGGTGCTTTCAATTAATTAATGTCAAAGTCCTTGGGCAATTTGACCCCTTGTTTAGCAAACATAAGGAGGTATTTTTCCCCATTTCTTTCAAAAAAAAATTCTAAGCATTTGTGGAAATTTGGATCTTGTTCAGCATGTTGAATGTCTTCTTCGATTATTTCTTCACCTTCAGTGTTGTTGATTCCATGGAAAGGATTTTCTTCAGCTTCAACCATGGAGTTTTTCATTTCACTATTTTGAGTTTCGGTGTTTTGAGTTTCGATGTTAGGAGTTTCGATGCTTTGAGTTCCAATGTTTTGTGTTCCGATGTTTTGGGTTTCCAATTCTTTTTCCTTGAGTTTTTGTTTTTGCAACCTTGTTTGAACGAGCATACAAGTGTTATACTTTGACTAAACTTTGGTCTTTGTTTGGAATAGTGTCAAGGATTACAACTAAGTCAAATAGAATGACAAATTCTATTGATGAGCCTAAGTTGGATTTGATTATATCTCTTTGTTTCATGATGAGAGGATGATAAATCCTGATGATCAAACTAGGCTTAATAATCAAAGATGTGATAGGTTTGATGATTGAGGCACTTTGAGATGTTTAGACCTAGGTTTAATTTGGAGAATTCCACTTGTAGAGGTCAGTTTTGACAAATTTAGACTCTGTTGTACCTAAGGAATGATTTTGGATTGAAAAAGATTCTAAATTTTGACTCAAACTGTGAAACATGGAATAAATTTAACTCTCAGGTTTTGAATTTAATGGATGCGCTAAAATAGAGCCTGGATGCGCTAAAATATTTGACATATGTGCTAGAACAGAGGATGGATGCGCCAAAAAATTGCACATATGCACTATAAAAATGCATGTATGTGCTAAAACAGAGGGTTGTTGCGCTAGAAAAATGCTCAAATGTGCTATAACAAAGGGTAAATGCACTGGAAAAATACACAAATGTGCTATAAGATTGACTAAATGCGCTGAAACAAAGGATGAATGCACTATTCTGGAAAATTTCAATGTTTGGGTAGTCTGTCTTGTTTTTAATCAGTGAATCTGAATGTTACCAAGGTGTAATTTGTTGATTAATGGATTTTGCTTGGTTTCCAGCTTGTAAGTTGCAAGAATCAAGTGTTCAAATGGATGATTTTTGAATCAAGGTTTTCACTTCCATTGTGTGATGTTTTGTTTGAAATTTTTTTTAAAAACACATTGGTAAAACACTTCAAACATGTACAACCTAAGGCTATGTAGGACAATATTCACTAGATTCCCACTTGGATTTTACTCCAGTTGCACCTACTTTTAGAGGATGATTAGATGTTTGACCCCACTAGCTCCCCTCCACGGCCCTCACTTCTCGGGGCAACCAAGCATCAATACCCATGAATCTCCCATGGCATACTTTTCATCTCTACTAAAAGCCGCAAAAATGTGGGACGACTTCAGAATGACCATTCTTGTGCCAGTAAATAGATTAAGGATTTTGGCCTTGCTACAACAAGGGGTTCTAGTATAGGCATTCCATTCATGGTGGATCATCCATGCGGCAAGAGACCATTGTTTCCCTTCTTGTCGGAACAATCCTCGTGATACTTGAACTTTCCTCAAGTACCCACATTTATATCCCAGTTGGAAGTCGTTTGGCTTTAGCGTGTTATCGGTTGGTTCATTCCCGTGGGTGATCACTTTTTCCCACAAGGTAGGCCCTCTATAGATAAAACAAAATAAAAGTGAATGGGTCTCGCTTTTTGGTCACCTAGTTAAGGGCAGAGCATATGCCTACCATTCATCAAGCACGAAAGACATGGTGCTCTTTAACCTTCTAATTAAGCTAGATGCCTATATTAATCAAAAGAAATCATTAAATAGCTCCATCCCCTGCATAAATCATCAATAGTTTGATAATATTGTCTTTGACCAGCGTATAAAAGTACCTACAAGCAGAAAACACCAATTAGTTCTCAGATTTTTAATTTTTTTAAAATTTTACCAAATGCGCTAAAATAGTCATTCAATGCACTAAAAGATTATTTCAATGCACTGAAACAAATACTTTATGCACTAAAAGAACTCATGTATGCACTACAAGAACTACTGAATGTGCTAAAAGAAGTGATGAATGTGCTAAAGGAAAGATTGAATGGGCTAAAATACTCCCTCTATGTGCTAGAATAGTTGATGTATGTGCTGAAAGATTGATCATATGCACTGTAACAGACCACGAATGCACTGAAATGTTGGTCGGATGCGCTGAAACAAAAGTCATATGCACTGAAAGATTTGTCGGATGCGTTGAAAGAATTCACAGTTGCGCTAAAACGTCACGTCTAGCCTATTTAAATGAAATTTTCCAAAAAATTGTTAGAGTATGGGGTCTAGCCCCATAGTGGGTGCCAATTTATGTCGCATGTGAAATGTGGGAATTGTTAGTAAATCAACACAAACACCAATGAGATGTATTATAGTAAAGATTTGAATCAAATAAACTACTCTAAATTGTTGCAAACAAATCTTTAAAAATGTTTCATTGTTCTTTATTCTCAAGGATTTATTAAACCATATTGGCTCTCAGATTTTGTATATGCACTATGGTTGTTAAAATGACAATTTGTTATTTAATTTATGCAGTATGGTTGTTAAAATGACAACTAGTGTTTATATGAAATAAATTTTAATTTCCTACAAATTAATTATCAATACCTAGAAAATGACTTTGAATTTCTATATGTTAAAATGCCAAGATTGACATATTTGAATTGAGGCCAAAATAGGTGGGACAAGGGTGTTGGGTGCCCTAGTCCGGACCTATTTTAGGGCCTTAAGCATCAATAAATAAATATTACCGTTCCTTAATCCCATTTCAACTCTAATTTTTGAAGATTATTAGGAAACAAAAAAGTTAAACAAGCAATTGGGTCCACACACCTGAGGGGGAGCTAAACCTAGTGTGAAATTGGTGACAATTTATGACACTACATCTAGGCCTCAATTTTAATGAGAATATGAACTTATGCTTAGACTCACACCAAATTAAGGATAAGCCAAGAAGGGTTCAATTATCCAAAAATTAAAGAGATAGGATGACATCAAATTCATAGGAAGTACTAGCCCCTAGGCTCAAGATCCTATGACAAACCAATGTAAGAAAAAGGAAAAAAAAACACAAATTGCAATGCAACATGACAAATATGAAGCATACATGATGAAGACACAAGACTAACATAATGTAAATACATAAAATACAATGCAAATATGATGTAAACATAATAATAAACACAATGCAAAAAAGGGGTGTGACAATCATGGACTACCAAGCTCCACGGGCATCTTACTAGGATCCATACCCAAGGTGTTCATGAATCACAAGCTAACAAAGTTTGATATTTGCTAGGAAATCCATGAACCAAAAGCATCACAAGCTAGTGGAGTTCAATATTCACTAGGTGATCCTTGATAAGAAACAACAAAATCTATTGAAGTTCAATATTCACTAGGTGCATTCTCATGTCAACCATACTAAGAATTATAGTCCCAATAATTTTGATAAGGCACTACAAAAAATTTCAATATGCCAAGAATGCATAAAAAATCTCAACGTGTGCAAATAAAGTGAAGCACATAATGGAATGTATGCCCCCATGTTAAATTAATTATTATCTCCAACCAGGAGCAATTTCCTTTAAGGTAGGATAAAATAATATATGCAGCATGATAGGCCATAAGAGCTTTCTAGGAAACCCTATGTTGAATGGTATGTTCCCAAAAAAGATAGCTCGTGACAAGGGTTTTCCACCAAAAGAAAGCCACATAATAGGATGGAATAGCACATAAGGGATCCATAGATTCAGGGTTAGCATAGACCAAAGATAATATGTAATATGATCACTCTTAGAATTGACATCATTCCCTGAATACTTGTTGAACTATAAACATAATGGAGGAGTGAAGACAACACAAAGATTTTGGGTCAACATGGAGGAGACCTAAATGTCTCAATTCTTTGCATCATTCCCAAAAGGAAATAAAAGACAAGAATCATTCACACTATAAAGACGAATGGAGATATAAATAGATGAATGATATGATGGGTTTATTTTATTTGTATCCTTATGCAAAAAAAAACAAGGGTCATCCAAAGAAAACTAAAAAACACAAAAACACACCAAGTAGAAAATCATGAGAGATCACATCACGTGCAAGAAAACACACAAAGGCACACAAGAATTACAACACATGCAAGTCGATCTAAAGAAAATCGTTTGCATCCCAATCTCGCTCATCATAAATGGAAGGTAGAAAATACACTAAAGGAACTACAACAAGTGTGGTATAAGGATAAGAACTAGGCTCAACATATGGTGGGTCACTCTACGAGCAGGAGGATCTTCATGGTTGCCCTCATCTAAATTTATTGATTTTGAAAACATAAGAGCTATTTTTTTATGTTCTTTTTGTTCTTCTATATTATCTTATTCTTTACTATCTGAATGTATCACAATAGGTTGCACAATAGTTCTATCAACATTATTGTGAGCATTATCATTTGTATGAGCCTCTTTCATTCTTTTCTTAGGCTGTGATAGGTATGGTTTAGCTTCAAGGTTTGGTGAGGGTGGTGAGGTGGACTTAGGTGATGGTGAGGATGGTTGGGTGGGAGGTATTTCATTGTGATTGGGTTGGATGGATGGATGATCATTAGGTAAGGTGTTACGCTCTTCAACACATTAATGATCCATAACACATCTTCCTTTATGCTCTTTTTCTCTTCTATTTCTTTTCATTTGGACTTTTTCTAATGAATGGGTAATTGAGGTATTCCCCAACATAGGTTTATTTTCTTCCTTTAGAGGAGGAATTGAAGGGACCATCAGATTTGTAAGTTTAAGCCTAAAGACTTATTTTTCTTTTGGAGGCACAAAGTTAATTACACAATTATCTTTAGCTCTTTTATAGGGTGGTGGAGGTGGAACCACAACATATTTTCCAATTAGTCGAGGAAGGATACTTGGCTCAGAATTAGGTTCATCCCCTACCTATGGGGTAGGATGGATAACTATCAAAGTCAGTATAGATAGATGAACCTCAGGTGAGATATTATTGAGAGGTAACTTGATTATATGCTTAGCTTTAATAGTTTGATATGACACAAATAAAAAATCCTCACAAGGTTTAATGGGTTAGACTAGTTTAGGCCAAAATTAATCTAGTGAAAATTTTCCATGAGAGGCCAAAGGCTTAAATCCACTATAGTAAATAGTATTTATTTGTTTCTTCAAATGGGAATTTAAGACAATTATGAATAATTGATGGGACTAAATTCATGGGGCTTAGGTATGAAAGACCTAACTTCACATGAAATTGGTCTGATATCAAAATTATGGTATATGAAACATTGAATTGTTTAGGTCAAACCTTGATCAAAAGAGATATAGAACCAATTGTAGGGTGAATAGAACCATCATGAGCCTTTAACAATGCTTTTGATTGTTTTTAATTATCTTTATAGATTTTATACATATATACGAATTATTTAGTGATCACATTCACTATACACATGGGATCAATGAGTATTACCCTTGTGGGTTTTTCGTTGATTCTACCAATAATATAAGGAGAACCATCTGGTGTTATTATAGATACATCAATATGTGTGAAAGAAATTTCAAGAAAAATATTTGTTTGACCCTTATAAGGTTGAACTTTGATCATGTTGACAACACTAGGTAGACCATTATCATCTTCTTTATTATCACTATATTGAACAAAATTTGTTGAATGGCTTGGCAATGGGTTTGTAAATATTTGCAAGTTTTGCTTAGGTGGTGAGGCTGATTTATTTCCTTTGTTGTTAACACAAACTAATTGGATTTGATTAGAGTTAATGAGGTCTTCTACTGAGTGCTTAATATGCATACATCTTTTTGTATCATCTCCAGGTGTACAATGATATTGATAAAATATTTTTGCATTTAAGTTTGATTGTAGTGGTTTAGTTGTGTCAATAGGCCTAATTTGAGGAAGTTGAATTATATTCTTGTTTAAAAAATGCAACATGATCGAATGGAGAGAGTCTGACAATTGTGAAAATTATTTATCTCTTAGCCTACATTGGTATAGTGTTGTGTTTACGGCAATGACTTGTGTTTCAATGTTATTAGCAGTCTAAGGATTTTTTATATTGATGAAATTATTGATAGTTGTTTTGAGGCATGACTTCAGATTGACCAATAAAAGCCGATGAAGGTGTACCTTCATATTTACTAAATGATATTTGATAATCATGAAGGTCCATACACAAATGTGTAGGGGATGGATATTTCATCAATAGTATCCTATCTTGGATATTAGGTTGTAGGTTTCCTATGAACACACTTTGAATTTCAGTATCTGGAAGACTATGGGAAATCTATGAATAAAGTGATTTGTATCATCCTATAAAGTCTATTATTTTATCTTTAGGTCCTTGTTTACATTGAACTAAATCTGTTAACATAAATTGAGGTCCAATGTTTGCTTCGAAGTGTTGGAGGAATTCACTAAAAATTTTCATAAAGGATCTAATTGAGTTGTTTGGTGATGAACAAAACCAATCCAATGTCATTTATTTCAATGATCTAGGAATTTAATGAAGTTACTACATAAGGCAGTAAAAGCTAACATGTGGTTATTAGGATCCCCTTTGTACCATTTTACTTTTCAAAGATACTATATTTTTATGTTTTTTGGTATAGATGTCTTTAAGATAGAAAAAAATGGGCTACATGTGAGGTATGTTGGAGGTTTAAGATTGGTTTGATTCTAGTTTAATTTTGAAATTTATTATTGTAACAATGTCAATTTTTTCAAAAGTTGATTTATCACAAGATCTTTTTGTGACATGTGTTTAAGAGTTTGTCGAGTATGTCAAATCAGTATAGATGAACGTTGGGCTATTTTTTTCACATTTATGAAGGGTGATGAACATGGGGATTTCATAGGAGAAATGAAAAAACTATAAGCATTTCCATTAGAAAGCCCAAAGCTTGAGTTTAAACCATTTCTATTTATCGCATTATTGATGTAATGATTGGAGGGATAAATATAGGAATATAAGGAATTATTGTAGGAGAGGAAACTTGTCTTTCTAGTTGGTTTTGAGCACTAGTCAAAGATTGAGCACAACTAGCTGCAATAGGAATATTAGCATCCACTATATGAGATAGGCTATGCAATACTTATATCCCTTGAGAATCATTTATCAACTTCCTATGGTTATCCAAAAGAGGAACTATTTCACCAAAAATCTTTTTAAGTCCTTATCCAATTATTTCAATTTATCCTTAGGGACATGGGCGACAAAGACATGGGTAATGTAGGATTAGGAAGAGGATCAAAGATAGGTTGGAATACCTTTATTGAAAGAGTCATAAGACTTAGGCTCAACACCAGTTATGATTGTAACACGTGAAGCAATATGTATAAAACTACATCTCACGAGAGCATTGGTTATTGGACACAAGGTTGTGAAGCTCATAAATTTGATATGAGATTTAAAACACTTTAGTTTTCATAAATGAAAGGGAAAAAACATCACAGTGACACAAATTGAAACAATTTGCAAACACAAAACCCAAAATTGCACAGGAATCATAGAGATAAAATTGTGATCCAAATTTTGGCCAAAATTGACTAGACAAGGGTGTTGGATGCTCTAGACTAGTGAGGTTTATTTTTGCTACTTTGAAAATCTAAAAATGTGTTAGTGTCTAGGGATCATAATTTATAGATGTTCAACTCTATCAACAAGCAAATTTTTAGAAATGCACAAAATTATAATTTTGCTATATGTAAACACACGTAAGCATGCAATTTTAGATTTTTGGAATAATATAATATGTTCCAAGTGTAATTTTTGGATTATAAAATGCAGTGATCAACTAAACCTAGTTTGAAAATTTTGAAATTTGAAAATTTTCTATTTTTAAAATATTCACAAAAATGTAATCTTTCACCTTTTTAACAACATATGCATGCATAAATCACAAAACAAAACACTTTCAATTTTTTTTCATACTTTAACATGGCCTAATTAATATTTTGTAATGCAATAAGTGACTGGATTTATCTTGAAACAATTGAAATTAATGAATTTTTATGTTTTCTATTAAAAATACTATGCAAATATTTTGTGTTTTGATTAGATTAAAACTAGAAGGGCCAATACACATTACAAAACAACCATAGAGGTAGATTGAGAACTAACAAGCAGTGAGAAAACCAAAAAAGTAAATAGAAACTAAAGCTTAAATAGTTCGACCAATAGTAAAACAACCAAAAAAACCCACAAAGTTGGGACCAACATAGAACCACAAGGCACCTACAAGTCTCCCAATAACTTGAGACCGGTGATCGCATTCCATTCATGAGATAGGAGCTGGAGCTTCTTTTCGGAAGTCACATGCCCTTGTTGAATGGCTTGGGTTTCCATCGTGACATCGCAAGTCTAGGTGTCCACCTTTTTTCCCTTCTTCTTTTGTGTACGACCACCTTCCACACCGTCCACAACCCACTTCCCCTAGCACTTCCTTAACTCACCCTGAAAAACCTAAAGAGTGAGGGTATTTCTCTTCATGGTTTCTTTGTTGTAGTTAGTGATGACCCTTAGGCATTGCATAATCTTCTCCTAGTTCTAATGGATGGCATCAATCTATGTCAGTAAATTTTTCTTTTCTTCCTCAATGCCAACAATGGCCCATAAATCCTCCTGCTCCTTTTCCCACCTCTCCCACTTCTCAAAAGACTTGGACAATGAAGCAATCATGTCCCAATGCACCTTATTCTCCACCTTCTCAGGTCACAGGACCTACTATTCCAGAACCTTGCCTTCCAAAATTTGAATTCTTTCTTTAGTTGTGACTAGCTGACCCAAGAGCCACTTCATGATATCCTTCTGAATGTTAATAGTCTCCAAGATTTCATTAATTTTTTTGCCTAGGGGTTCAGCAAGGGTACGAACCAACCTAGGTTTAGTTCCAGGTTCCTCCAGATTGATGCACAGGTTGAGAGAATTTTGTGGGTTAGGGTTTGAAATGGGAGGGGTGTTGGGAACATCTGAGATATGGTCATGAGCTGAAGAGTGCACAAGAGAGTTGGTCAAGGCCAGATTCCATGACTCGTCATCATCATTTGAGTTGTTAGACTCCCCCAACCTAGAAGTGGAAATGGGTGTGGGTGTGGGCTTCGACGAGGGAGTGCATTTGATAGGGATGGGGGGTTTTATCATTCATATGGGCTTTACCCTGGGCCCAAGTGCTACAGTGAAAAGAAAGAGGGGTTTCTTCAATAGTACTAGAGGGGTTGGGGTCCCTAGAGGGATTGGTGGGGTCATAGATAGTCAAATTGTTCTTACACATAGAAGCAAGGGAGGGAAGCAGTGTAGAATGAAACTTGCATAAACAAAAAATAAGACCCTAGTGAATGGGTAATTGTTGGGAAAAAATAGGTCATCTTAGAACGAAACATCTAAGAACTGCAGTGCCTTCAGTGATTTAATTTTCATTAAATTTCCTCAAAGACACAAACAATTGTGCCACAAAGTGGAAACAGACACTGTTCATTTCCCACATTAATCATTCTAAGAGAAGCACATGTAAATTCAGTTTCAACAACTTTCATAAACTGATTCAACAAAAAGAACCAATAAACATGAAAGATGGGACAAAAGATAAGAACACACAAATTTATGTGGGGAAAACCCTTTCGGGTAAAAAACCCCACTCCAAAAGCCCAGATCACCATTGTATTATTCAACAACAAAAAAAAATTACAAATACAATATGAGGCTCTAAGCCTTTACAAAGTTACATCTTGTTCATCTTGGAGAAATATTTGACAACATAATAGTTTAGGATCCTTGCATTGTTACAATACTCTCACACAACATACAGTGCAGATCCATCTCCTCTAATTAGCCTCTTGGCCTCACTAGCCAGCCTCATGGCCAGCCCAACCTTCACCTTCTTCACTCTCACTCACCTTCTAAATGTTTCCACAATGGTCATAAAAATTCAACCGTTTTGCATTCCTTCAAGTCGACTAAAACAACTCTATGTTAGAGTACTGATTTTCCAACCAATGGGCTAACAAGCAATTACATCGCTATCAGGTAAATAAAGCTGTCGACCTCAGTTTCCAAATGTTGGTCCAATGAATCATTGATTCACAACAATGATGTGAAATCAACAAATGACTCCATGCCACGTATCAACATGTCACTCGTTCATTAATGTTTGACCATCACATTATTCCATCTCTGCCCGTCGCTTCCAAGCTTAACTGCCATACCACAAGCCATATTACAAGCCTCTGTGGGACCACAGTTTACCATTATGCCAAAACACCGCTCTACCGTAGGACCATCAACAAACCCTCGTGGGTCAATAGTAACAACACCGCACTATTGTAGCTTCGTCCAAGTCCTAGCGTGGTGTGGCGATAACTACACCACACCACCGCAGGAGGTCACCAATACAGCCGCAGGTTGGCTGTAAAACTGCACTACCGCCAGACAACCAAAGGACCCTTGAGGTATGGCGGTACCCTATGTTACAGCTAGACAACCAAGAGACCCCCATGGTATGGTGGTAATCGTGCTACCATTGAACAACCAGAGGGACTTCACAGTATGGTAGTATAGACCGAACTACCGCACCTCAGCTGAAAGCCTCCCACGGTATGGAAGTAACCGCACTACCGCTCCTCTCTTACAAACATCTAGTGGTACAGTGGTACAAGCAAAATCCATCACTTTCAGAGGTCTAAGCAACAAAACTAGGGTTTCACCAGTGAGTTTGAGACACACATTCTCAACAATCTCCCACTTGACAAAGAACTCACCAAACCCCTTTTCCAACCTTTATCATAGCCATTCATGCAATAATAAGAATCTCGAACAATTCTCTTGTGCTCCAGCCAAGACACCTGCACCAACATCTAAGATGTCCACCAACTCAAGGTTCCACCCATCCACTATAGGACAAGAAATAAGCCAAGGCATATATGCACTAGTCTACAAAACCCAAGCACCAGATCCAATTGATAGCAAAGACTATAACATGTTTCCACCACTTCACTGTGCTCACATGCTATACAACAACAATATCAACTTCAAAGCCTCAAATAGAACACAACCATGAAGTCATTCTCCAGAAACAAGATAAAACATCACCTAGAATAGCAACAAGAAAACTGATTGCTCCCATCCAACTGATTAACCCACATGACTGAAAATAGCACCCATAACAAGTGCTAATCCATCCAATCACACATACCTCCAAGGTATCAACATTAGCAAACTCATGCCACTCCATAACCAACCCATCAACAGCAAATACAAGCTCCATGTTCCAACCAATCGAAGAAGACAAAACACATCCAGGAACTCCCACTGCATGGGTAATGAATTTGAAAAATCAAGGCATACCAAGTCTACCAATAACAACACAGAAAAATTTAACCATGTAGTACCAAGGAATTATCCACAATGATATGCACAACCTACAACCAACTACTACAAGAATAATTGCTCTCAACAGTCTTCTAGAGCTCTTCCAAGTTCTTCATACCCAACACAGGAAAGAGATAAAGAACCTCCAAGTCACCACTCAAAAAATTGAGTGAAAACAAAAACTCTGACTAAATCTCAAACCAATGTAAAATGAAGTCAAACTTCCAAGAAGACAACCAAGACCAAAGAGAAAAATATTGCACAACATATACCTATAGAACATCCTCCTACATACACCTCTAAAATCCAGATGTGTTAGGTATGATCTCCTTCACATCCCAAAGGAAAAGCCATAACAACACCCAACCATTCAATCACCAAGATCAAACTTAACAAATTTAACATGTAATCAACATGGATGTAAGCCTCTCAAAGAAGATCAAACTACTTCATTCCCCATCTTAGGAAATCAACCCATATAACTATCTCCTACCAGTTCTCATCATAAAAATGATATCACATAAAAGCTCGAGGAGATAAACCATGTTGTCAACCTTCCACTATGAATCCTCTAGAACGATTAAACAACAATTCAAGATCCATATCATGAAAAAGGAAGCATAAAATACATCTGAAAGATACAATGGGAAAATACCTCTTAGATAAACTTCCGAGTAGACCAAGAGTGGGAAAAGAGAATGCTCCTCCAAGATATACAAGCCACCATGACTCATCCAAGAGCAATCTCCTCATTGGTCTCTATTGAACTCACGTTCAACCAAGGTGTAGGATTCTTGGACTTTTTGTTGAAAACTCATCAAGAGTAATCATCAACAACACTTCTCTCATAAGAGAAATACAACCTTACCTTATTCTTCATGTATCCATGAGCACCTGCAAATGGTCATCTCATGCTAAACTCCAAATGCACCACTACACTATCATGAAGTATCAGGAAAATGATCAAAGCACCCAATACACAAAGAATTGCCAGCCCACTGTCAAAGCTCCAATCATTTGAATCAGGAACTTATCATGACCTTACCATCCCCCTTAGGAGATACCATGCTCCAAGTGAACATACCATGGTCTCAAGTGCAAAGCACAATGTCAAAACTCCAGTGCATAAGCAAGAGTATACCATGACATAAAGCAAACAAACTCAAAACCAACATCACCTATCAAGCACCACCAACACCTCAGCCAAAGACTCCAAATGTCCTCCATGGTTCCAAGATGTTGCACATTCTCAAATAGTGTCCATGCAAATGCGAAAGAACCCTTCTGCAACAACACGATCTAAGAATCCTTCCTAGCAACATCTGCAACACCAAAGAAGATTATTTACCACCAAGTGATGAACCCAAAGTCACTGTTAAATCTCCCACTAAACCATGACACCCGAGCTCTCCAAGCATCATGACAAAACATTTTCTAATCTAAAATCCTTCAGGTCCACTCAGCAACATGTCCATCTGACAAAAAATGCCAAGCAGCACCAAGATCTCCAAACCAAGAAAACCAAAAAACCATCACTGTCACAAGCTTACACAAGGTCGTGTATCCAAGCTATCCATGACACCATGATACACATGCTACAGGTTCCCATAATCGACTATTTAGGTACTCAACACCTCTCATCTCAAAGCAACCACACTAATGCAACAAGTGACCACAAACAAGGTCAACTAATGAAATCTGCATTTTTAGAAAAAACAATCTTGTGGATATAAACAGTCCACTTCCAAGTTATCCCACTGCAACTGAATGGGTGATCAATCCATACAACTACATAACTTGTAGATCCAAACACTAAAACATGCAAACCCATCATCGTAATGGAAGATGCAAAACCGAGATTTCAAAGAAAGCAACAATATAGACAATTTGACTCAAACACCATATCAAAACAAAATCCAATTTTCCAATCATGTCCACAACTCAAGCACCATAGTCTAGGAAACTAGCAAGCAACACTTACATGTAGAACTGCAACTATCTCATCCAACAACGCCCCAAACTACTAGGGTCTAGAAAATAGTTTTTACTAGCAGCTCCACAAAAAACCACAAGTTTTTTCTTGATCATGCAAAACCTACAAAACCACTATGTTTTTAAAACACCCATGCACACCCATATCTGTTGCACATCTGGATGACTCAAGATTTTGTACACAACCATCACAGTTAAGCAGAACAATGGAATAACATGAATATGCATAACCATAGATTCTTTAAACGAAAATCTATAAAACCCTCAAAACCAAAGAACATGAATCTGAGCCATGCAAGTACAAGGAATCCTTAAAAGGAACAAGTAGTCTAGGAACTCCAAGCCCATCCCAGACCAATTCCATAAACATCAACATGCACATGCATACTAGAGAGCCATGCTATTCAAAAAAAATCAGACCACCCATATATCAACTTCATAGCCTTTATGCAATCAGGGTAATAGAGAACAACGCCTTCAATGCCAAGTCAAAGCACCCATCACAAGCACAATACTCCATGGATAAACAAAAAACAACCCAAGCATTTCCATACCATCAGGGAGCCTCTCACACATACACCCAGTATGAACCACGCTTTGCTGCAACACAACCATAAGCATAAACTCACACCCCTTGCATCAGGATCATTCACTGCCAACCAGGAGCCTTAGACCACATCAACTCCAATATGATCAACTCCATTGTCTCCATCTTCACTATCCTTCAAGCTGCGTGATATCTCTAAATACCACAAGACTTCCACTCACCAAAGGATCAATACATCAGCCGATTCCTCTAGATTTCCTCAAGCTTGACTGACTAAAAAATATTCATAGGAGAAATACCTAGAACCAGCAACCAAAAGAAGGCTTTGATACTGCTTGTTGGGAAAAAATGGGTCATCTTAGAATGGAAAATTTAAGAACTACAATGCCTTCAGTGATTTAATTTTCATTAAATTGCCTCAAAGACACAAACAACTGTGCCACAAAGTGGAAATAAACACTGTTCATTTCCCACATTAATCATTCTAAGAGAAGCACATGTAAATTCAATTTCAACAACTTGCATAAACTGATTCAACAAACATAACCAATAAGAACACACAAATTTATGTGGGGAAAACCCTTTCGGGTAAAAAACCCCACACTCTAAAAGCCCAGATCGCCATTGTATTAGTTAGCAACAAAAAATAGTTACAAATACAATATGAGGCTCTAAGCCTTTACAAAGTTACATCTCGTTCATCTTGGAGAAATATTTTACAACATAATAGTTCAGGATCCTCACACTGTTACAATACTCTCACACAACATACAGTGTAGATCCATCTCCTCTAATCAGCCTCTTGGCCTCACCAGCTAGCCTCACGGCTAGCCCAGCCTTCACCTTCTTCGCTCTCACTCACCTTCTGAATGTTTCCAGAATGGTCATAAAAATTCAATCGTTCTACATTCCTTTAGATTGACTAAAACAACTCTATGTCAGAGTACCAATTTTCCAACCAATGGGCTAACGAGCAGTTACATCACTATCAGGTAAATACAACTATCAACCTCAGTTTCCAAATGTTGGTCCAATGAATCGTTGATTCACAACAACAATGTGAAATCAACAAATGACTCCATGCCATGTGTCAGCACATCACTCGTTCAACGTTGTTTAACCATCGCATTATTCCATCTCTGCCTGTCACTTCCAAGCTTAGCCGCCATACTGCAAGCCATATTACAAGCCTTTGTGGGATCAAGGTTTACCATTCTGCCAAAACACCACTCTACCGCAAGACCATCAATAGACCCTCACGGGTTGGCGGTAACAACACCGCACTACGGCAGCTTCTTCCAAGTCCTATCGTGGTGTGGTGGTAACTACACCGCACCACCACAAGAGGTCACTAATATAGCCGCAGGCTGGCGATAAAACTGCACTACCACCAGACAACCAAAGGACCCCCAAGGTATGGTGGTACCCTGCGCTATCGCCAGAAAACCAAGAGACCCCTGCGGTATGGCAGTAACCACGCTATCGTTGAACAACCAGAGGGACACCGTAGTATGGCGGTATACACCGCACTACTGCACCTCAGCTGAAAGCCTCCTGTGGTATGGCAGTAACCACGCTACTGCTCCTCTCTTACAAACATCCAACGGTACAATGGTACAAGTAGAATCCATCACTTTCAGAGGTCTAAGCAATGAAACCAGGGTTTCACTAGTGAGTTTGAGACACACATTCTCAATAGTAATTTCTTGTATTTAGCCTAAACATTTCTAATAGATTGGTCAAGTGAAAACATGAGCCAAAAGGGGAAATTCATCTTGATATTATACCTAAGATGATTAAGCATAGGGAAAATATGGGCATGGAAGCGACAAAAACACCCTTCAAGAGTGGCGTACCTCATGATAATTTCAGCATTGGTGCTCTAGACACCTAGCAAGTCTGCATGATTAAAGCCATTCTACAACCTATTCACCCTCTCGCCCTCTTTCAAGAACCATTCATGTCATCCTAGTAATAATTTTTTGATTTACAAGGAACACAAATCCCTTCTAGGGATAGCCCCGTGACCTCCACAATCATCTCAAGGGTCACCATAAAAGAGACCCCTCCAACAATAATAGTTCTATCCACCCAAGAATTGGTAAACTCCAGAGAAATCTTGGGGTTATTCCCCTGCATCCCCTCCACATATGAAGCTAGCTTGCCTCATTCCAGAATGGCCTAAACCTCCTTGTCTTGCTTTGATCCATTGCAATTGGTGGGTTCATCCTAAACCAAATTTCCTCCCATTACAAAACACAATTTTTAGAGCGAGGAAACACTTGTAGTAGATATGGCTATACAAAAACCATAGATGCAAATAAAAGCAAATATGCATAGATTGATTAGCGGGCATAAGTTGCCATAATTGAAGAGTGTGGTAACTATCAATACGAGCTGACAATGTATCCAACTCGATCTCATTTGGATAGTACTTTAACATCATTTTAAATTAATTCTGACACCTAACTTTGGATATGGAGGATATTATCTCATTTCACTAAATTTGGAGTAAAAGATTCAAAAAAATTTAAGGCATCAACAACTTTATTGCCGCTCCTATACATGTGAATCTCACTGCAATTCCCAAGGGAAATCATGAGATTGTAGGCCAAGGCCATGGGGTACTGGAGAGTCCAGCAAGGAGAGGCTTGCCTAGTCAACATAAGAATCGTATTCCTATCTAGTCCCCTTCAATAACCAAATTAGAGAACCTAGCTTGCGTGGCAATTTTAGTGCCATGGAAGGTCGCCGCCACCTCAAAAAAACTATAAGATTAAACCCCCAAGTTGAATGCATAAGCCAAAATTAACTTCCCCTTGTGGTTACAGATGACCCCACCTCCACTCACCTGACCTGGGTTGTGTTTGGCCGAGCTATCAAAATTGAGCTTCAACTAGCCAGGCTCCGAGGGGGCCGAGGGGGATTGCAAATCTTTTACATTATTAATGATTTTTTAGTGATGGAAAAAGTATCCCTTTTCCTCACTTAATTTGGGAATAATTAACATTAAAATGAGCCTAATGTTGCCTTGATTTAGTGTTATAATGTGTTTTACACATTCGCATTAAGTTTAGGGCCCTTTTAAACTAAATGGACCTAATTGTGCCTTATTTAGGGTGGTGTAAAGTGTATCTATACACTTTCACACTAATCTAGGGCTTTATTAATTATTTAAGCTTATTTATACCTTAATTGGTTATTGCACCCACAAGCCTAATTAAATGCATTTTTATAAGGATAATCTAGACATTTAACAAATGGAAAACCATAATTTAATATTTGAGGTTATGTGTTCTAGATCTAGTGATTTGGGACTCATACACCACCTTGGGCATATGGGTCCCACCTAGGTCTTGCAGACTGATTTCAAATTTCAAATTAAACAAGAAATTTCTTGGAGTTTGTGTCCCATGTTTAAGACACTATGACTCATATGCCCCAACTAGCATATGAGTTTCACTTTAAACAGGGCCCATTTTCATTCAAATTATTGGTGGGATTTTATTATCCTAGATCTGATGTCAACTTGTAGTGTTGTAATTTCAAGAAATTTGGCATAAAAAAGGTATAAACACAAGCTTATTTCACATAATTTTACCTAAGATTTCAAGTATTCAAGCATTGTAGAAAATTTATGATCAAGAGAACATTCAAGAGCACTCAAAGGCATATTTGAAGAAGATTATTGCAGCAATCAAAGATCCATTATCATGTCAAAGGCTTGATGCATCATGGACATGTGGTTTTGAGCTAATGTTATGATGTATTTTTCAAGATCAATTCAAGTATTCAAAGGCATTATCTTTCATCAAGAATCATGATCAAGATCTATATCCATTGAGGCCACTTCATGCTTGTTTACAGATCTACAAGGTTCAAAACAAGGCTCTATTGTTTCATCTTATGTTTCATGTTTCATTTCATTTCTCATTAAGGTTTGATTACCAAAACAAGGTTTTACCAAGGAAAACCCCCATTCCCTAACAAAACAATATTTTTTTACCTCTCTTTGTATGTTACAGGATTATAGGTTGAAGAAAAAGTGGATTTGAAACCTTAAAAAGTACCAAAATTGTAAAGTTGCAAAAAGTTGCAATTTTTTCATAAGACGTTGTCAAGGCTCATGGAAACTCAGATCTAGAGCAAGATATCCAACTTATTTACATGAAACTGGTGGGAAAGTGTTTATTTAATCCATACTTAGAGGCTCACAAAGTTTTAGTTTAAAATTCTACTCCTAGGACACTTTGCAACTGTCTGGGACATATGAGTCCCAATATAGCCTTTTTGCCAAATTTTTGCATATTCAATCCAGCCACCAAGAGATTCTAGATCCAGCCCTGAAACCCTAAACTAGGAATAAATTGCCCAGTCTGGCGTATGAGTCCTTGTACACATCAAAAACAACAAATTTCAGTGTTTTCATATCTTGCTTAGTCATCTTCGATTCTTCATGTACTTTTCTGTATATTTTTGTTTAGTGATTTGATTTCATGTTTTAGGTTTCTAGGGTTTAGTGTATTCATCTTTTCATTTCTCCTTAGAAGCTTCATTTAATGGTGAACCCCCATTTAATCACACCTAAGGAAAACCTCTTATGTGTCCTTCCCTCAATTGAGTCACTTACTGAGGGATCTTGGTTTCCTGATGAACTAAGAGTGAAATAGGTCCTAACCCCTAATTCCATCTCCCAAAAGGTGGAACCCTATTTCTAATGGTTCATTTTGGTGAACTCGACCTTTGGACCCTTTATTTATGATTTGGAGAACATTATAAGTCCTAGATTTAGATTGCATTAACTTTGCATTAGATCTTGCATTAGTTAATTTGCATTTAGGGCTTATAAACATTACATTAGTGAAAAGTGCATATAGGTTGCATTTTTGCATCTTAAATCATTCAATTTCACTAAAAATCTATAATTACAAATATTCAAATCAACATACAAGTCAAAAACCTTAGAAACAACTCTAAATTTATTGAATTTGTTGTAGAAAACCTAATCTAGGACCCATTCGCCCATCTAAGCTATTTAGTCCTTGTATATGTGGTTTTTTTAGATTTTTGGGAATTTTGTGTTGACTATTCTTCAGCTTTTGAACCTTCCAAAAACCCTAATTAGGTCTCATTCTCCCATCTGGGTGATTTAGTCCCATATCAGGTATAAATCTACATTTCACAGCATTTAAAACTTCATTTATGTGCTTTTGTTTGTTGTTGTGATATCCTTATTTCAGTTTGTAGAATTACTATTATTGGCAATCTTTTCAAAATTGGTTTCATTTCAAGTGCATTAGAAAACATAAAAAATAAAATAAAATGGGAACTAAAAGATATCATTTCCAAGTTTATACATAGCATAATCAGTCAATTATCAAGTCCTTGCATTATCCTTTTGTATGTTTACTCTATCATTGTCACAAGTATTACATCATGTTTTCTTTGCAAAAATCTATAATTATCATACTTCATGTTCTATTTTTAGATCTTTTTAAGTACTGTAAGAAATTTTTGTTATGTGCATATGAATATGAATTCCTCTCCCCTCTCTTTTTGTTCGTCATTGATCCCTCTCCTAGTATTCCTCCTATGAGTGAGATTAGTCTAGTGAAAGAGAATACAATCTTGGGCAATCATAACAATCATATTCGTTCTTCTCTTAATATCTCTCCTATTTGTGAAGAAGATATTTTGGTGTTAGGACCAATCAATGAGATTTTTGAAAATCCTACTTGTTTCTCTCCTCCTACCTATCTTATTGGGCAAGACATTATTGAACAAGAGAACACAACCATAGGTAATCATGATGATCACATAACACAACAAGAATAGACAATTGAAACCTACCTAAATACCACTTCGACTAGTCTACATTCACCTCCCAACATCTTCCCCACTTGTCACAATATTTTAGTGAAAGAGGATGAAATTGTAAGAAATCATGACAATCATATTATTAGTGACTCAAAGGATATTTTAAGAGCTGAAGAAATTAGATCAACACCCAAGAACACCTGCAAAGAACAAAGATAAACCTTCCACAAGAGGATATGCAAGAAAGAGCTTGTTGAATATTGATCGAGGATTCAAAATGAGGTATATTACAAATGATACATGAGATGCCTTAAAAAGGCAATGCATGCACAACCCTAAACCTAACTTGAACTAAAAGATAGCTCAACTAGATAAGCTTACTTATTTCAACTAGATAAGATAAGTTCTAGAAAAGCTAGCTAAGACTTTCTAAAAATGAATCTTTTTCCTAAGGAAACTTATGCAAGTGTAATTAAATAATTAATTACACCAACGCCCCCCATAAGTGCAACTTAGGGAGAAGATTATTATGCAAAAGATGCAAAGATGCGAAAGATGGGTCCCGACAACAAGGCCATGTTAGGTAACCATGCACAAATGAAGAATATCTCACAAATGGAGAAAAGGAGAAAAACCTTGTGGGAGAAAACTCCTCTCCAAAAGAGAGAAACACAAGACATGAAGAACATCACTAAAGCTGGAAGAAGATGCAAACAACTGTCAAAAGATGACTACTACGGTGCCAAAGAACCTCCTCTAAAGATAGGATGATCAGGATCAAGAAGACAACAATTTGCATGAGTGCCCCCAACGACACTACTCGAACAACGATAAAAAATATAGATGGCACATGATTTTATACGAGTGACCCCAATGACACTACTCAACCACTGAAAGTTGAAAATAAAGGTGTCAATAGTTTGAAGAACACTGATCAACAGAGGATGGAAGATTCCTTCCAAGGCAAAACCAAGGAAGCATTAGCATGAATAGTATAATACCCCCCACAATGCTGACTAGAAGAGCCTGACAGATCCACTAAAATGTTGTGTAACACCTTGTAGTGCATGAAGGAGAAGAAACAATATTTGAAAGTGCACAAGAAAGCACCTGCAACTGAAAAAGTGGTGTGCAAAACAAAGCACACATGCATGATGCTGAAATCATATGGATCCATTGTTGTCATGGAGGAACACTCACCGGACAAAGGTGTGATGCCAAAAATAAAGGCACTACACAACCCCCCCATGGCACTTTATAATACAGTGCGAGTACAAAATATGGCACAACCTTATGTGCAAAATCCCCAAAAATACATGTACAATAGTGTGACACTTTATCTTAGTACATTTACATCAAAGATTGCTTACAAATGATGCTCAAAATGCCCACAAAGGACAAAATACTGAAAAAACATATAAAGCTGCCCAAATGAAGCCATCCCATGCGAACAAAAAGATTTCAGGTGCCAACATGTCCAAGTAATTAACCAGATGCCAAAATGCAAAAAAATGAATTAATTATACCTGAGGCCAAACCTGGAAAAATTGCATTAGTAACTCTAAAGAGCTCGTAGAGACCTTTCCAATGCTACAAAGATCGTGAAAAATAGAGGAACAGTGCAAAAGTTATGAGCTCGGGAGTGAAAATAGCATCTAACTTCAACAGGAAAAAGATCCAACCAAATAGAAAAATATTTGAAAACTAACTATACCATGAGAAAATTGGGCTCGCCAGCTTTCCGATGATATTTTGTTTCAAAAATTTGGCCTTTGGGATCAAAAGTTATGGCAAAATGAAAAAAGGGCTATATGGATGCAAATCAGGGTAAACAAAGGCTAACTGGGTGCAAAAACTAGGCACCTTTCAGGTTAGCCCCTGGTCTGCCATATGAGCAAGGGTGCTATTGGGTGAAAAAAGGCCCGCCACTAGGAGGGTGGCAGGGCAGTTAGGCATCAGAATGAGGGTGGCATCATCGGTGGCGCGGTGGAGGCATTGCTTCCCATGGCGGAGCCCTCAGTCGTAGCAAGAACCGGGGGCAGAGGGCTAACAGTCAATGGTGGCCAGAGTGTGGAGGTCCAACAATGGGGTGTAAACCAGTGGAGGTTAGAGAACTCAGTAGTGGGAGTCGAAGGATGACCGACGGGTAAGATGGGAGATAGTCGGTGGTCAGAAAGGACTGTTTGATGGGACAGTTGAGCTGCAGAGGCCTAGTATGATGGTACCAAGCATTGAATCCGCAAATAAAAACAAACCCCCAAAATATGTAATATCTGCAGAGATAAAAAATAAACCTCCATTTAATGAAAAATAGCCACCAAAAAATTTTTCCCCATAATTTTTTTTTACAAATAGCCCGATATAATTAAAATATGCAGAAATCAAAATATTTTTTATTCTACATTCGTACCTTGTACTTCACAGGTCGTACGGCCTGCTAGGTAAAAAAAAATTGCCTCACGAATAGCCGACGTCGAATATAGGCGTGTTATATGTCAATTTTCATCTCTTGAACACTCTAGATCTAATGGCAAGGTCTGATCTGCCTCAAAATGCACCAGAAGCTTCACAACTCCTAGATCTGGAAAATCTTCAAACCCTCATGACTTTGGCATAAAATGTCGGATTTAGGCAAAACAAAAGTCGATAATGACTATTTCGATAGCCCTGGACTCGAAAATGAGCTCAAATTTCCTCCAACATGCGCCGAAAGTGACCATGCAAGAAAACCCAGATAAAGAGACAACCTCAAAAAGATCTTACAACCATAGCTCAAACCTTAGATTAGAGAAGGGTTTTTGCATGAAGGGCTCTAATACCATGTAAGAGCTGAAGAAATTAGCTCAACACCTAGGAACACTTGCAAAGAACAAAGATAAACCTTCCACAAGAGGATATGCAAGAAAGAGCTTGTTGAATATTGATCGAGGATTCAAAATGAGGTATATTACAAATGATGCATGAGATTCCTTAAAAAGGAAATGCATGCACAACCCTAAACCTAACTTGAACTAAAAGATAGCTCAACTAGATAAGCTTACTTATTTCAACTAGATAAGATTCTAGAAAAGCCAACTAAGACTTTCTAAAAAATGAATCTTTTTCCTAAGTAAACTTATGCAAGTGTAATTAAATAATTAATTACACCAACATATATGTTGGTGTTAGATGATCAAATCTTTAAGACCCATGACAACCCTATTTATTTTTCTTCCCCTACCTCTCCTATTTTGGAAGACATTATGGGACAAATGATTCATGTAATCACAAATAACCCTGATAATCATACTTGCTCTTCTCCTAATACCTTTCCTCTTTGCAGATAAGATATTTTGGTGCTAGAAGATCTTGAACCAATGAAAGCTATGGGAATCCTATTTGTCTCTCTTCCCCTAGGAAAAACATTTTTGAACAAGAGAATGCCATCAATCATAAATAAGAAAACCCAACCATTGATGAGTCCCCTACTTGTGATGAAGTTATTTCAGAAGAACCAAACATTGAATGTCATGAACATCTAGTTTGTAGCTCTCTAAAAAACTCTCCTACTAGGGAAGATATCATGGTGGAAGAAAATAGGAACATTGACACATGTCTTTCAAACAATAGTGATGAGGCTTCCTTAGGTGAAGGCGATGAAGTGACATTAGAATCCTCTTCACTAAGAGATCATGAAAATAAGGACGAGCCTTTTGAAGTTATGCACATTAGATATCCCTTGAAGTACTCTCCTAAGCCTAAAATTATCCTTTACCCACCCTAAAACTGGTGTAGGAGCACCTAATGGTGTTGTTATGCCTCCAATAGGCATTTTTTGTAAAATTTGAATTGTCATCATGAAATGCATGTAAAAAGGTCATGATAAGGTCATTTCAAATGTAATTAAGTCATCTTTAGGTTTCTAGGGTGGTCAAAGTGTAAAAAAGTGCAAATCTTGCAATTGTTGTCAATAATGCAAAAATGCAAAATAATGCACAAAAACACGAAGGTGAAGAGTCAAGAAGTTGTAAAGTCTTGGGGGGTCAGTTGTAACTGTTGGGTAGGCAAGAAGATTGATGTAAACATATTTAAAAGGCATTGTAAGGAAAGAAAAAGACTGAACTTTGTAACTTGAAACAAATTTTGGTAATAAAAGTACCTTGTTCAATGAATACAGTGTTTTATTTGTTGCTTTCCTAGTTTGTACAACCTATACAACATTATCAGGCCTTAACTCCATTGTTTAGGGTAGAATAGAGATTTGGATTTCCATCAAACTTGTTTTGGAGGGATCTCATTGAATTTTAAATCTGTTTTGAGTCTTTTTACAAAAAATTGTTTGTAACCCTTAAATTAAGGGTTTTGAGAGTCTAGGAAGTGGTTTAGCAACCATTCCACCGATGGAGGCTTGTTAGATCAGTGGAATGGGTTAAATTAGGTTGCTTTACAGTTTAAGTGTGTGTGCAGGTGCAAGGGAAGTCAAGGTGCAAGGTTTAGATGTTGCCTTCAATGAATTTTTTGAGTTTTCCATGAAAATTGATTGCTAAGAGCAAGGTTATGGTGAAACAATGTTTGTAAAGGTTTGGAGATGGTTTATTTACCATATGAAGGCATATTCAAGCATGTTTGAAACAGTGGCACGGTGGCATAAGGTTTGGAAAGTAGTTTTTCAATAAACCCTTGTCAAACCTAGTCTAAATTGGCCTTGAGCGAGGGTTTTGTATCTTGGTGCATAAACGAGTCTTCTAGTCTCCAAGAGTTGTTTATTTTGAAGTTTTATAACCTATTGAAGGTCTGTCCACAGTTAATTTGGATTGATGAATGAGTTAGGTGTCAAGTGCTTTGGAAAAGAGGCCTATTTGGTGCTTGTAGCAGCGGTATAGTCATTTTTTGAGTCAAAATTTTCAAAATAACGTTACCTTGTTTCTTGATATGTTTAAATAGGCCAAAATGGGTCCCTAAAAATGTATTATGGTAGTAGAGATTCGATCTGGTTTGCAAGTTATACCTGTTTTTGTCAACATAGACTACTATTAGCAAATAAGTCTTTGTGGTGTAAATAATGGAGAAACTGATGAGTCTGAGTTATAAAGGAGTGTTTTTGGTTTGAACCTATCAAAATGATGATGTTTGAGTTGTACTTGGGTCTGACAAGAGTTTAGAAGCATGATTTGGTGATTTGGTGTCTTTTAGCCATGAGGAATCAAGTTTTAATGAAGTGAAATATTGATGAAAGTTTGATTGACCTTTTCAAGTTTGAGGTTTGGGTTTTAAGACCCTTGAAGTCAGTAGATTCTCTGCATCAAAAACCAAACCTATCCTCATCCTTGAACCAACTAAGAATATAATGTTTCACAACAATTGAATTATAATATCGTTGCTCACACATATAACACTAGAAATAATATGTAACCAAGACAGACAACTCCAACATCCCTCCCACTGCCTAACCGTATCATGCCTAGTGCTCCTTGTTTGCCTTTACATAATGAAAAGGAGTATGACCTTGTTAAACAACTTAAGAACACTCTTATAAAGATATCCAGGTTATGTGACCTTATTCAAGCATCCCCACATTATCATAACATGATTCAAAGTGTTTTACAACAAGTTCCTATCCCTCCTAATATGCAACCAAATGACATAGCAACCCTAATTCAAGGAATGAATGTTGACATTGTTTCTCATCAAAATGAGTTACCTCTTTTGGAAGTGTAGAAACAAAGTGAAGCTTTCATTATAATAGCTAACTTCAATAGCACAGGGATAAAGCAAACCCTTGTCGACAATGGCTCAACCCTTAATATGTGTAGTGTAACCCTTTTGGATAAGCTTGGCATGGATAAATCAAGAATTGAACCTGATTCCATATCGATTTGAGGATTTGACAATGTAGGAAAACAACCGCTTGGAGTGATCACATTACCTATTACAGTTGATAAAGTTACATTGCAAACCTTGACCCATGTTATGCCTCGTGATCTTTCATACAACCTCCTTTTAGGAAGACCATGGATTCATGAGATGCATGTGATGCCTTTAACTCTTCATCGTATAATGAAATATATCTACAATAATAAAGTGCATGTGATCAATACAAAGAGGAGTGTGTGTTGGAATATCTAATCTCAACCACTGCATTGAATTCTCTAGCTGCACCTGTCTTCTCAAATCTTCTCATATCATCCTCCATATCTCAGCATTAAAGATCAATATTTGATCTTATCTCCTCTAGTTACTCTAATCTGTTGATTGTTAGTTATTGACTGTTAGTTCTCTATCATCTATAGGTGTGAATTTCTATATATTGTCTGAGTTTGGTTATTTTATGCACTCCCAAATATAGTCCAGCTCCACAGAGCTGTAAGATGATGATAGAAGTTGATGTTTGATCTGAATCTTAGCCTGTAATGTTTTGGCTTGATCAATATAAAGTATCTGTTTGTTTTCTATTTTATTCTCCCATTCAAATTCTAGGGGGAGGAAAAGTAGAGAAACAAACACAGAAATGGAAACAAGATATTTTATATTGATCCAATGAAAACAGTTTTACATAAATCTTTGAGCTGCTGCTCATTCTAACAATTACCATTACATTCTCCTCACATATAGATGGTTTCAGATTACCACAAATAACAGATATGTGGTTTCAGTTTACCACAAACTCATAGACAACTCTAGAGAACTGGACTCCGAAAGAGTACTTACCAAATACAAGTCTCATATATTATATAGAATGCTAACTGTAACGTTGCAGAGAGATTAGAATAAAATATTATATACTAGAAGCTTCTTGATATGACTCTGACGGTGGACAAGTTGGAGAAGTAAATGCAAATCCATTTGAATCATCTTCTTCAATCTTTGTCTTTAATGTCTGCAGATATGATGGAAGATACGGAAGATATGGAGTTGAGTGCACTGAGTGGTAGTTGGGATTACAATCTCCAACAAGGTGGATGGAAACAATTTTGAGATTTTTTTTGGCAATGGCGACAAGGCAAAGGATGAGATATTGGTGACTCGATTCATTGTGCTAATGTCACAATTGGGGGAGAGCGAAGAGGAGTACGTAGATCCACTGAGGGAGTAACACTCTCAGCATATAACTGAGGACAATCTCGGGGACAACAAAAAGGTGGTAAAACTATGGAGTGACATCAGCGGCTCCAGGTGGATTCCTGAATCTGGTCTCTTAGACAACCTCAGTCAGGATCTCAATGGATACCTTGCTCAACAGTGGATTGCTTTCTTTGCTGAATACTGTGAGTAAAACAATTCAAAAACATGGCTGGTCTTGGTTTGTATCACTATGTTGAGTGTCGATCTAAATATCCCAGAGGAACATGACTAAGGTCATTATAATATCTCTTTGCTTTGGTTTTTTCCTATGTCAGTATAGAAGCTAGATTGTTCGTGATGAAAAACAAACATAGCCATAGAAATTCTTCAAAAGAAAAGTGATTGACAATGTTCTCATTCGCATGAAGCTGAAACAATAGAGCCACAATACACATGTTTGTATTCGTGATTTTTGCACGAAGTGCATTGTTTTACAATTTCATTCGACGAATTCAGAAAAGCAAAAATTTTAATCCATCAAATTATAAGATAGTTCTATAATGAATATATAGCATTCAAAATCGAAGTGAATAAATAGCGTTTACTTACGACATTCAAAGATTAAGGCCCTGAATTTTTCCATGCCTTCTCTTGAAAATCGACTAGACTCTAGAGCAGTCCACTGCTCCATTTGACCTTGATTCTCCGTTAGACTTCGTTCTTCTAATAGAGTCCTCTGCCATTGCTCCAGCATGGGAGGTAATCCTAAAAGCCAGAGTTTTGGCCGGATCGAAATGGCATAAGGAATTGAATGCCATGCAGAAAAACAACTCAGCCTATCCAACCTTTCAAGCTTTGACAAGTTGCTAATGGTTTCTGGAAAGTTCTGCAATTCTTCGCACCAGTTCAGACTTAAGTGGATCAGCTGTGATAGCTTGCCAATGCTGTCAGGAAGGCTAAATAAGATTTTACAGCAAGTTAAGTTCAAGTACTGCAGCTGTGACAAGTTACCAATGCTGTCAGGAAGTAATTTTAACTTTTCACAGTAAGTCAAGTTCAAGGATAGCAGTTGTGAGAGGTTGGCAATGGTGTTAGGGAGACACTGCAACATCTGACATCTAGACAAATTTAAGGACTGCAAATGTGACAAATTACCAATGGTGTCAGGGAGTTCAAATAAGGTTTTACAAGAAGTTAAGTACTGCAGCTGTGACAAGTTACCAATGCAGTCAGGAAGGTATATTAAATTTTCACAGAAAGTCAAGTTCAAGTACTGCAGCTGCGACAAGTTACCAATGTTGTCAGGAAGGTATCTTAAATTTTCATAGTATGTCAAGTTCAAGGATAGCAGTTGTGAGAGGTTGGAAATGGCATTAGGGAGACATTCCAATTTCTGACATCCAGAAAAATTCAAGCATTGCAAATGTGACAAATTACCAATGCTATCAGGGAAGTTCTGTAAGGATCTGCAGTCAGTCAAGTCAATGATCTTCAATTGCGATATGCTGTCCACAACAGAGGTAAATCTCTTATTTATTGGTAAAAATGAGTTCTTCAATAAATTTGAGCTAAAGGAACAAGAATCCACCCTTAGCCATCTCAAACATGGAGGAAAACTTTCTATGATGTCTTCTATGCCACATGCTCCAAATGGAGATAGCGAAGACTAGGTGTGCTCAACATTTTATGCCATCCTGGATAACATGCATAGAGACGAGAGATATTGATATTACTACTATAATTGAATGAGCTGCTCGACTAGGCGATCTGCCATTGTCGGGTCTGGTCTTCTTCGACAATGATTCGCCCCATATCTCGCACGAGGTCATGCATATCAAATACATCTTTCTCGTCTATCTTTATCAGCAGCTTTAATGAAAGATTAGCGATAGCAGTGTGCACCCACTTGTACATGGATTTCCAGAAAACGATGGGATTAGTTGTGTCTTCCCCAATAAAAAAGGCAAGCAATATCCAAAAATATTTATTTTTCCTCGGGACTAAGACCATTATAACTGATCTGGAGTGTTTTAAAAATGTGTCTATTGCCTGCAATGTTGTCAACAGTTTCATTCCAGCAATTAATGTCTGTTCCAGTTTGCTTATCATATAAGAAGGCCCCAGTGACTTCCAGGGAGAGAGGATGCCCCTTGCAACCTCCCCTATTCTTTTGGAGAGCTCTTCATAACCGGGAATTGGGGATGCTCTGTGGAAAGTGTGCAAACTAAACAACTGGAGACCGTCAGTTTTATTCAATCCTCTTATCTCGAGAATGTTTTCGAATGAGATCTGAGCAGCATTGAGAATGTATCTATCTCTAGAAGTTATGACAAAGCGGCTGGCAGGGGAAAGCCAATGCACAGCCAAGGCATCCAATTGCACGCGATCATCCACATCATCCAAAATGATAAGGGCACGGATTCCATGCAAATTCCACACTGTGCACTTCCTCCTCATAGTTGACCAAATCTTTGAGAATTTGTAAGGCTAGTGGTTCGGACATTAAATACAAACGAAGCAGCTTCGAAATGAGGATAAGCTTCATTGTAAACGGCCTTTGCAACTGTAGTCTTGCCCCATAATCCAACCTTAACCTCTCTTTTGGCTGAATTGATATCTAATTTCTGAAGGAGATCAGTTTTCACGGTTTCCAATCCCACTGGGTATTCGGCAACTTCTAACGGCATCTTGTCCAGTGTCTTTATTGTGTCATTCACCACCTTCTTCACTAGCTGAGCTTCGAAGCTGCATATGGTGAAGTTAGTGACAGCTATGAAACAAAGAAAGAAATGAGCGTATTTCGTGGACAAAAGACAAGACTATGTTAGTGGAATTATAAATTATATCTAGTTTATACTCATTCTAATATTATCTTTTTAATATTACGGACAAGTTAGTCATTTTTTATACATAGCCTCTTATACGGGAATAAAGTGTAAACTAGCAATTGCACCTTGGTGTGCAATGGGTACGCCGAAGATCATTTAGGAAAAAATGTTTTATTTTTTTAATATAATTATGTAGTACATGAGGTCAATTGATAGGTCATTTAACAAATGATGTTGTCTATGCAACAAAGGTCTCAATAGAGAAGTGATAGCTTCAAATCAACTAAGTATTCACTTACACTAACTTTATATATTATTTAATTTAAATTTAATCTCCTAAGTGTGACATCATTGACTTGAACAAAAAAGAAGAAGATGTTATTTAATATATAAATTTTTATGTATATTTATAATGTGTAGATCATTTGATTGCACTTTAAGTGTTGCAACCTTCATGTTTTTCATGTCTTCCTACCTAAAAATTGATGAGAAAAGTCTATATTGTATGACATTCAAAGCTTGTAAGAATAGTAGTATATCCATGTGGAGATGTGTGGACCAATTAGTAGTCCTTACATGAAGAAGGACTTTGACATAGGTTGGCACCTAGTATGGTGGCTATATTTTTGATAAATCTTGGAACAATGATAATAGTTTTTAATGGAATATTGAATTAGTTGTAATAAAGATGTATGCCATGATTTTGTTTTTGGATTCACATATGCACTATCCTTTAGTTTTTTTTATCCTTTTATCCTTCTCAAGTGAGGGATTAAAACATTAAATGAAATGATAATTTCTCAAAGAAAATTGTATGTCAGTAAGATGATAGATATAATTTGATTGATAGATAAAAGCACTAGTGAGAAGTAAATAGAAGAAATTCAAACTTATTTCAAACCTTCTTTTCACAAACAATCCTTCTTCATGTATTAGAATAAGAACTTAACCACAAATCTTAAAGGAAGAGAACTTAGGAGAAATCTAGAGGATTAATAACAAAAGAGAGCTCTAAGGAGGATTCCCCCCTTGGCTCTATAGCTGACTTAAAATTGAAGAGGGATACCAATATTAATACAATTATCTACGCTAGTGAAGCTCTTTCTTCCATTCTATATGGGTCTAAAGATACATTCTATCTGTTGAAAAATGAGGTGTTTTCTTAGCTTAATACTCTGTAAAACTTTAATATTGCTGATCTAAGTAAGCTCTTTCTTTGTTACATATATTCTTTGTGGGTGATTATCTTGATTAATTCATTTTACTGTTGTAGAATGAAGAGAGAAGTTGATAGAAGAACTAGACATGATATTAGAAAGATCACACAAGATATACCGTGGAGAAACCCTTTCGAAAAAAATCTCCACCAAGAATTATTCTATTATTCAATCTCTGAATTACAATAGCTCCAATTCTTGCTTGAGAATGCTTCTTCTATCTTCACCAATCTTCTTCACAGCCTACAATAACAATTATCCCAACTCTATTCAACTTGCTTGAGATAAATAGGCTTTAATCAGCTTTGTAAACTCAACATGAGTTACAATTACAATGCACAAGCCCTATCCCTAAAAGGTATGCCATATTGCTTCAAGTTGAGTTCTACCGTGAAGACAAAAGCTTAGAACATGTGCTTTACCCATTTGGGCGTCCCAAACTAAAGCTACAACTCATCCTTCACTTCGTGATGATTACAAAGCTCTTCCTCAAAGATGGCGCCCACAAGAGGGTCCCACTTAACAGAGCCTTCAGAAATATCTTATCATGCATTGGAGTTAATTCCAAGAAAGCATCTTGAAGCCCAAGTTGGCTCCAAGTGATTTCTAGTTAACTGAAACATTTACTCAACACCATTCCTAAAGAATGGTCATCCCTGATTAGCGGAGGTAGTCCCTATTATCTGTCATACAACTCAAGTTATTAGCCATGCATTCCAAGTTAACTGAAGCTAACTACATGCAACTCAAAATAAACAACATGCATGCAACTGAAGATAAGCTGAACCATAATTGAACTAAACTGAACCGAATTGAACTAAACTAAACTAAACTAAACTGAACTAAACTGATTCTGAACTGAACTGAACTGAACTTAAAAAATGCAAACATCAAATCCTAACTCCTAGGATCTTTACATGCATTCAGAAGTGTTAACTGTTACTCCGTATAGTTAACTGAACACAAGGTGAGTGTCACCTTACCATGTGTGCACCCACATGCTCCTATTATTTAGGAATAACTACAAATGTCAAATTCATGATGTATTTCATCCAAATAATTAATCTCATCCTAATCTTAGTGTTGTTGAACACATTCCAAGAATATAGGAGATACATGAAATAATTAATGTTTAGGATTTGCAATTAAATGGCATCCTATTTCCAACATTCTCCCTCTTGACATTATACATTGCAATTATTCTAAACAAGGAATAATAAAACAAGTACAAGACTCAAGGCCAATGGCCTTCCTGCACCAACTAATCAATCCATGCTAACTTCAAATGCAACCTGCATAATCATGAAGCTTCCAAGAAAATGATTAAAATCAAGAGAACTTTTCTGTATGGTTTCATAAGATAATCTATAACATTAATTAAAGAGTTAACTTTCTCAATTAATACCTTCCCATTATCAACCAAACCAATACCTTTCCCAAGTCTCTGTATCCAAACCACCTCTTTAAAGGTATGCTAAACCACCGAGTGTGTTGAATTCACATTCAACCAAGGTGTAGGCTCCTCGATCTTTTCTGTTAAAAAGATTTTCTCACAAGTAACCATTCCAACAAATGTCTCTTACCATAAGAGAACTCCAGCCTCACCTATTTCTCCAAGTATCCATGAGGACCTGTAACCAACCAACCCATGCCAAACTCCAAATGCAACACAACACTTTCATGAAGTAATCAAGCAAATGATTAATGTACCCAAAACTTAAGAGAACTACACAAGATCATTGTCAAAGCTCCAATCATGAATCAGGAACATAAACATGACATCCATGATCTAACCAAAGCATCTCCTCTTAGGAGATCACATGCACCATAACATACTTATACATCCTAGTCTCAAGAGAACCATGTAATATGCCAAACTCTAAACTAGTATCAAGAGTATAACATGACATCATAACAAATACACTCTAAACCAAGAATAAACCATATATCTAATCACATGGAGATAACCTTACCAATGATGCATCCAAGTCACTGCCAACAATTCCCACTGAACTGTGATACTGAGTCACATATGTCATCGTGACTACCATCCTCTTCATGAAGATCACTATACCTTACCAAAGCTCCCACTGAACTGTGATACCAAGCTATACATGGCAACAAGATAAACATCAAACCATTACTATCAAAAGCATATGGAATTTCAGACATTTCCTTATGATCATAATTATCATAACATGTACTATGCCACAACTCTAAACCGTTAATCAAGAGTATACCATGACGTAATAACAAAACCATCCTACAACCAAGGATCCACATCATTTCCAAATGCTCCCACTGAACCGTGATAATGAGCAATCCCATGGCATCATGATGCACATAATCAAAACCTCATTTTTGTCATAAGCTCACACCAAACCTGTGAATCCAAGCTCTTAATGACCTTTGTAACAAACTTATTTTTTTCAAAATCAGCAATAGCAAAAATAATAAAAGCTCCCACTAAGCCCAAAAAAAGTCCAATCTTTTAAGAGAAAGGCATCCCAATACTCTACCCAACCTCAGCTCTGATACCAAATGTTGAAAAATGAGGTGTTTTCTTAGCTTAATACTCTGTAAAACTTTAATATTGTTGATCTAAGTAAGCTCTTTCTTTGTTACATATATTCTTTGTGGGTGATTATCTTGATTAATTCATTTTATTGTTGTAGAATGAAGAGAGAAGTTGATAGAAGAACTAGACATGATATTAGAAAGATCACATAAGATATACCGTGGAGAAACCCTTTCGGGAAAAAACTCCACCAAGAATTATTCTATTATTCAATCTTTGAATTACAATAGCTCCAATTCTTGCTTGAGAATGCTTCTTCTATCTTCACCAATCTTCTTCACAACCTACAATAACAATTATCCCAACTCTATTCAACTTGCTTGAGATAAATAGGCTTTAATCAGCTTTGTAAACTCAACATGAGTTACAATTACAATGCACAAGCCCTATCCCTAAAAGGTATGCCATATTGCTTCAAGTTGAGTTCTACCATGAAGACCAAAGCTTAGAACATGTGCTTTACCCATTTGGGCGTCCCAAACTAAAGCTACAAGTTCTCATCCTTCACTTTGGTGATGATTACAAAGCTCTTCCTCAAAGATGGCGCCCACAAGAGGGTCCCACTTAACAGAGCCTTCAGAAATATCTTATCATGCATTGGAGTTAATTCCAAGAAAGCATCTTGGGCGCCCAAGTTGGCTCAAAGTGATTTCTAGTTAACTGAAACATTTACTCAACACCATTCCTAAAGAATGGTCATCCCCTGTTAACTGGAGGTAGTCCCTATTATCTGTCATACAACTCAAGTTATTAGCCATGCATTCCAAGTTAACTGAAGCTAACTACATGCAACTCAAAATAAACAACATGCATGCAACTAAAGATAACTGAACCATAACTGAACTAAACTGAACTAAATTGAGCTGAACTAAACTAAACTGAACTAAACTAAACTGATTCTGAACTGAACTGAACTGAACTGAACTGAACTGATCTGAACTGAACTGAACTGAACTAAACTGAACTTCAAACATGCAAACATCAAATCCTAACTCCTAGGATCTTTACATGCATTCAAAAGTGTTAACTGTTACTCCGTATAGTTAACTAAACACAAGGTGAGTGTCACCTTACCATGTGTGCACCCACATGCTCCTATTATTTAGGAATAACTACAAATGTCAAATTCATGATTTATTTCATCCTAATCTTAGTGTTGTTGAACACATTCCAAGAATATAGGAGATACATGAAATAATTAATGTTTAGGATTTGCAATTAAATGGCATCCTATTTCCAACACTATCTTTTAAAATTTAGGTATCTGGGTGTCACCACCATTTAACTAAGGTGTTTGTGTGGTTGTGTCTTCTATGGATGCATGTATGTACTGCAAATTAAAAATATTTAATACTACTATATAGTTGTCAAATCTGATAGTTAATGATAATAGAAGAAAAATAATAGCAGAATTGGTGTCTTGGTGTGAGAATATGTTCTATTATTGAACACATTATGAAAGTACCATCACAACTATTGAAATATGCTCAACTACTGTGTCCTCTCCCCTAGGCGGTTAGGTATGGCTCAGATATGGATTCCTATGAAAATAAATCCAGACATAGTATCTTGGCTTATGGAATATGGTTATGGGGATATGGGTATCTGGGCAAGAGAAGGGAAATATCTGGTAACTCTACTGGTAGGATTGAAAATGGAGGTTGTTGGCGAGTTACTGAAAATGATGAAACCTTTTCTACATGCTTGGTAATGTTTCTTTTACAACGATCATTAATTCCTAGCGAGAGACATTTTCGATAAATACCAAGTAGCTACAAAATACAATTGGTGGCACAAAACAAGTTATTTGGTTATTTTGGCTTGGAAGCCGCAATAATACTAGTGTACCTTTTAGGAATCAATTTTTTATTGTTTGTTCTTTCTCTTCACCATTGTTTGTCCTTTCTATTTTTTATTTCATATGTAAATTAAACAAACATTTAAAAATAATACAAAAGATAATATTAAATAAATTTGTAGACATGTCTGTAAAGTAGATTGATAGGTTTCAACAAGAGTTACTATTAAATAATTTTTATTGTTTGTATAGATTAGTAGAATGAATTGCAAGACCAATTAACCAACTCCAAGTGCCACCTATTAGATTCAATTTCATAGAGCAGATGATTTGATTGCACTTTAAATAGTGCATGTTTCATGTTAAAAAACTTCATTTTTTTTTTGGTGAGAAAAAGTGTTAGATGAAGTCCTTTATAGCTAATGCATTGATAAGGACCTCAACATAGGTTGATATGTAGTTATGGTGGATAACATACATAACATAGACTTGATTTTACCAAAGCATTTTTAGTGACATTAAGCTATTTTACATCATACATTTCGCTTGATGCTGATACAATTTTGTAATGGTCAAAATGGGCCTTTATTTTGTAATAACATGAAATGTTCAGAGTTTTTAGTATTCTAAATTCTAGTTCATTGATGTCTTAGAGATGTTGTGGAAAAAATATTATGTATCAAAATAAACATGATATACATGATATCAAAGTAACTCTTATGCAAGTAGTGGCCATAAAAGTAGATCTAAGTTTTTATTTTGAAAAGAAAATGTTTGTTTGATGAAAATGTCACATATTATTTTTGTTTGGTTTTTTTTATTAATTTATACATACAACATAGAGGGCAATATCAAAATAAAGATAGAGCATTAGAGAGGGAGATAAAAGAGGTAGAGAGAGGGAGGTTCAAGAGAAAAGAGAGAACAAAGATGTAGAGAGAAATTTAGAAAGAGGGAGATAAAGAGGGAGAGATGGAGATAAAAGGGAGATTGATAGAGTAATAGAGAGAGGGGGCAAGACAGAGAATCACGGGCTCAAATCACCACCACCACCCTCTCCTCATTCCATCCTCTCAATAATAATTATGAAATAAACGGAAAAGCTAGACTAAAGTTGCAGGGCTCAACTACGAGGCGGTTCTTGGTTTGAACCTGCATCAACTTGTCTTCCACTAGGGAGGAGTCCGAGCATTCCTATTGTCAATGTGAGGATGCAAATTATGAGGTGAGGTTGTAATTAATTTCAATTGTGAACACCTCCATGCATATATACTTAATTTAACAACGAGCTAACATCAATCTCAGTGTAGATTGACTGAACGCAGTCGGCAGAAGACTTGCTTCTTATAATTACAAGGTTGTTTACATTACAACCGTTGCAAGTTATAGAATATCCCAAAAAAATTAGTAGAAGGGCTTGTATGAAGCTAAAAACTGACAGAAATAATTATAGGAGGATGGATATTCACGAAATGGGTTTATTGAGAAGGCCTTGGAAACTTTAAGCAAATGCAATTGGCAGGTGTAAAGCCTAACTCCACAACCTTTGCCAACATCCTCCCAGCCTGTGTGAAATTGGGAAGCTTTGCAACAGAGTATGGACGTCCATCAAAACATAATTGAAAGCACATTGTTGTCCGATGTTGTAATTGCAAGTACTCTTGTAGACATGCATCCAAATTGTGGAAGCATACACAGCACGTCAACTGGTTGATAAAATGCGTCAAGATACGTTCTCGTGGAATTCTATGATCGCACGATATGCCCAATATGGCTTTTGCAAGGATTCTTTCAAGCTTTTTGAAATAATGTAAGTACTTTGGAATGCCCTGGGAGAACAATGACCCCAATACATGAATACAACAACAAATATATATAGTATATATGCCAAAAATGTTCATTTTTTTGTTATGGCTATTAATTGGGCTTCTTGCAATTTTTATTGATCTGTCTATTGTTGCCAATTAGAGCACTGATGTTTCCCATTTTCACCATGGCAGCAACGAAATCTATGAAGAAGGTGTTATGATTCGTACTATATGTAGTCACCTGAGAATCAGCAGAACCTCCATTAAAAAGCTGCTGATCAGAGTACAAAATTCCTTTCTGGCTCCTCAGATTTTTGTAGTAGTTTTTGTGAAAGGTTGTGGGCATCTGAAGAACTAAAGGTGACAGGTTGTTATCCCCACTGCTGGTTGGACAGTTTGATTTCAGAGAAGTGGCGAATGTAGATTCTATGTTAGTTTCATTGTAGATGTGAGCTCTGAAATTAGTGCATCGAGCTTGACCGATAGTATGACCACCTGAATGTGAAAAGGAGAAAGAATAAAAAGTGAGATGCTATAGTTTGTAGGTACTAATTATCTTACAACAATTAGCAGATTAGAAAAATAAGTTACCAGACAGCATAATCATGTCCCTGGTAGAAAGACCCTGACCACTAAAAGATGAGATGAGCGCACTAAGGTTTGATGTGGGTGCAGGAATGTAACCAGTCCGTATCAGTGCATCCGGAACAGGAGCAAAAACAAGTTTCTTGGGCTCTATCCTTTTGTCCGCTGGTGACGTTAAATGCTTTAGAATGGAAGCAGGTTGGTGCCATTGCCTTTGGAGATTCAGACCACTCATGCATTTATCTCGGTGTATGATTTCATGTGAGAAAGAGAAAACCAGTCATATTTTTTCAGATCGGCAATCACGGACGAAACGGTTTCAATCGTTGGCAGACGCTCCAGTCGTTGATCGCCAAACTTAGCTCGGGCTTGTTCAAATAGGATACGCCTTCAGCGTTTAAATTAAAAAATAAGATAAGTAACTATAGATATATTATGTATATTTATTTAAAAATGTTGAGAGATCAGTCTTGAATTATTTTATTTACTTAATGTTTATTTTTTATTAGGCATGAAAAAGATGTTTTAAAAGGTTTTTAATTATTTTAAGATCATAGTAGATATAACATTGATATCTAGTATCTAACAAAATGCCAATAACAAACAAACAATACTATCTAACAAAATGTCAATAACAAACAAACAATACTAATGCATTAAACCACTAGAAATATCCATTGGACAAAAAATAGATAATCACACCATAGGCAATATGAAATAAGGTACAACAATGTTGAAAGTCGACAACCTTACATAAAACTTAAGACCACTTTGTTCCTAAAGTAGGTCTAGTTCCCTTCACTCCATAATATTGAGAAGGGAGAGACAAGTTGTGAGGGTTTGATAGATTGTTTGAAAGACCTTTCTTCCTCTTTTGCACTATGGTCCAAGAGGCATTGCCATATTCACCATCAAGATTGAAAGTCGAAGGAGGCACATTATTTCTCTCTTTGATAGGACTAGAAGTTGATGGAGAGGAGTCCTCAACTAGCATCATCATCAAAGGAATTGATTAGCCATGGAGGATATCTAACATGGAGGCATGCAATAATGATGAAGCAACCTTGTAAGCCTACAATTAGAATGCATATGACTCAACAACCAAAGGAATAAGCATGACCAAATCTAAAGGATCTACCAACCTATGAGGATATTTCGGTAGGATGAGGATCTTCAAAGGTGAGTTGATAAGAGATTGTGTGTGTGTGGAATAAAGTTGAATGTGGTAGTGCGAGTTTGAGTAGAGAAGTGCAAGCTTCAAAGTGTTACATTACCAGGTGCAGTGCGCTGAAGGTGTCTCAATCATTCATACAATGTTGTGAGTGTGTTGGAGCTATTGTGGTGAATTCTCTGTTGCATTGAGATCATGTTCTTTGTACACCATTCTATGTTCTTTTCTTCTTTCTACTTCGGTAGTGAGCCTAGGCTGTGAGCCTTTCTAGACAGTGTGTCATATTCTAGCAATGAGCCTTTTGTATCAGTTTTTGCAATTACTTATATTGTGAGCTAATCCTCCCTGTGGTTTTTCTCTCATTTGGTTTTCCACATAAAATCTAGTGTTCTCTTGTGTATGGTGTTGTTATTTCAATTTTTGTTATTTGCATTTCATGATTAAACATTATAATAGATTAAGGGTTTTATGAATGCTTGTGGATCTAATTATTGTTGAGGGTTTTTTATGTTTTAATTGGATACAACTAATTCACCCCCCTCTCAGTTGTCTTGTTTATTCAACAAATAGAAAATTGTTTTAAAATTATTTAACAACATCAAGTTTTATGAGTAGAAGAAAAAAATCTTTAGCTTCAATACCCAAGATTATGTTGGTTGGCTCTTTTAATATAGTAAAATTCACCATTTCACCCATGTCATTTTGTAGATCAAATTTTAGTATATAACTATTTGTCACATTCAAAGAGACCAATACAACACTTTGGACATCACCAAGTTTTGTTTGAATTCTAGACAAATTCTTTCTTGCATTTTTTATTTTCTAGTAACAATAGAAAAAAGAGGTAATAAAATTTGTCGAAGTGTAGTCTTAACATATTAGCTTTCACACACACACACACACACATATTTAAAGGAAGGGTTGATTTGTAATTTTATATATATTCACAGGATTTTGAAAGTTGCATGAGGTGGTTTATTTCTTTGATAATGTTTGGGAAGACAATGCAAGTGCCTCAGTGGTATACCATGTGGTCAATGTATGAGCTTTCGGTAGGTCTAGGTTAATAAGAATTTCAGTTGGAAAAATAGTATCAATTATTTTTCCATTCCAAGAGGTAATGTGTCCATATTTAATTACAAGTGGGATTTTTTGTGTGAACATATTTTTTCAATTTCTCATCCTTTTACTTCACAGTTACTACCCCATGATGTAAGATCAATGTTACAAGTTGGAGTTTCAATAATTGTAGTAGTACACTTTGTTATTTCAATTATATCTCTTTTGTATATGATTGACATTGAAATGGAGAAAAATACACCAATAACATTAACAAGGGAATCAATAGGAATTTACTGTAGGTCATTTATGTTTTTAAAAAGGAAGTTGTGGATAGGTATATAATAGAGTCTATTGAAGTGGAAGGAGTTATCGTTGATAATGTGTAGAGGAATATTTTGAAAGGATTTGTGGAGCTACTTTACTTTGTGTTGTTTATTTTTATGTGACCATTGGATATGAGAAAAAGATTATTAGATTGAACAACATCATAAAACTCATTTGCAACCTCATTAAAATAAGTTATATGTATTTCACCACCTTCTTCATCTATCAAATCAAAACCAAAAATGTTCTCCTTACCTCAAACATATTGGAAATCATGAAGTATAGTTTTTGATAGGGTTTGGCCTTGAATGAACCATTGTTTATGATGGTTGATCAATGATCTAATATTGGAATAATTTGATTTACAGGGGTGAATCTATGAACATTATCTATTTTTAATTTGCTTCATATGAGCATGGTTGAGATGGGAATGATTTGAATGAGCCTTGGGAATTGACTAATGGAAGGCACCTTGAATTGTTAAAGAGGGGAAGATGAGCTCCAATATTGGCTGCATTGTTTGAAAGCACCTTCAAGAAATTAATTATAGTTTCCCTACAATAAAAATGTTGTAGTTGAAATAAACACGATCAAATATAAACATGGGAAACAAAAAATTATAACAGTTGAGCATTGATGTACATGAATTTGTGGAACATATTACAAGTGCAGTTTGTTAGTTGCATAGTAGAACCTTTAATTATAATACCTTCTAAAACAAGGTTGTTGTATTACTCAAGATGAAGAGCATTATGTGTGCCCATTCCATTAGACAATTGTAAGCAATATTTCAATTTTGTAGAGTGAGCCTACTTGATGGGCTAGAGAAGGCTCAAGGTCAATGATGCCTACAAGCATATTGATTATGATACATCTAATCAATGCATTTGTCATTTAGCAATAATTGAATACAAGAAGTTTTCTTACAAATTAATAAAAGAAGAATAGTTGATTGTGTATGAAATTTGATATCTACTTGTAAATAAATATAACACCTAATATTTAAAAATATGAGAAAATATAATTTACCTATATATATATCTATTACAAACCATTTCAAAGTAAATCCCAAGCATTCCATTTAGGTATAACAATATAACTTACACACATTTTACACATGCCTATTAATAATTAATCAAAAATGTTAGTCACAAACTATCTAACCATCCTATTTTTACAAGTAGATATAAAATTTCTTAAACAATTAACTATCCTATTTTTAATTACATGCAAGGAAACTTCTCGTACTCATAACTTATGCTGGATTACTCATCCAAGTCTTATGGTAAATACACATGGAAAAAATGTTGCTAGTCAAAGTCAACCCACTAAAATTAGAAGAATCCTTAAAGAGGCTCAAATTACGAGTGTCCAAGTGAAGCATGCATTGGTGAGTAGAAATCAAAATATAAAGTTGTCAATTGCATGCATTCCACATTTCATTCACCAACATGCTCCAATTTTATTGAGAGCATACCTCCACGTTTCATTTCTAAGAGCATTGAAAGGATATGGATGGCTTGATATCTTTTACAGAGGTACTTTTACCAATCTAATTTGAATTGCCACAACAAACAAGTGAGAGGGACCAAGCTATTTTCATGGATCAACAACTAAGGGCATATTAAAATGATACAAGGTGAGTGGAATAATCGTGTCTATTTATTCTACCATGTAGCTTCATCTGTATACGTGGAAAGTGAGGGTATTTATGGGATCAAGAGCTAAAATGTTCTTTGAACCGCATTGGGTTATGATGGAGTGCAAAACATATATTAATTCATTTTGATTTGGATAGTGTAAATTTTTTAATTTTTGAGCTTTTTCATACTTATTACATGTCATTACAATCTCGACATACCCTACATAATTCATTTCACTCCATAAGACCTTTTGTAAGTTTTACAAAGATTGTTGTATTAAACTTTTATTATTTGTGAAATTAGATTATTGAATTGTTGTTGCATTCCTTCTAAATTGTGCTTTGAATATAAGCACTTGTTAAGAAGAAGCTAGTGTTGAATTGAAAGTTTCTACCACCGAATGCATCATTAGTGCTGTATTTTGTGGGAGTGTAAAATGAATGGACCCTATTACTTAAATAAATGAAATTCAGAATGTGTACTTCAAATTTTATTTTTTAATTAATAAATGGGGTCAATTGTGCATCGAGAGTGCTGGATAGAAAATACCGTACACAACGTTACAATTCAGACAAAAGATTCAAGACGAATATACTCCCCCAACTAAAAAAACTCCTGCTGGTTTGGTAGCTGATTTAAGAAGTCTTGTTGAGGCGTACAAATCAGAGCCGTTGTGTAATTCAATGAACACGGACTCCGCTATTGTTTTTTTGGGGGATATATACTGTAATAATTGTGAAATTTAGTAGATTTATGTAAATTTAGTTGGGCAAAATGTCAGATGCAGTGGTAAATGGATTGGCCGGTGCAGGAGGCGGCATGGTCGCCCAAATCATCACATACCCTTTGCAAACTGTAGGTCAAATCTGAATTAAATTTGGTTTCTTCTGAGATTTTATTTGGATTTAACAGGAATCGTATATGCTGTGTTATGAGTTTATTATGTTTTTAATATCTGTTTATGTGTTTTTAGATGTGCATCTGAATCTGTAAATGTTAATTGGTTTAGAATTTTTGCAACTCTCTCCTGATAGATTCAGTGTGGGAAACTGTTTCCGCCACCTGTGATTCCTTTCAGAATCGAACCCGAATCTTTATGCCTTGAGTTTTGTGTGCTCAGGTCAATACACGTCAGCAGACGGAGCGTAAATTGAAGGCGGAGGGCAATAAGAATCTGACAGATGGAATTGCAGCTCAGCCTAAGCTCCCCGCTGGAACCCTACACCAGATATACCAGGTTAGATTTTTATTTTTTTGGTTTCTCCCTATTTGTTTATAATTTTGCATTTGTTTCGTTCAATTAATTAGTTGATTTTATTTTTCTTTGTAGATTTCGTCTTGTTTTGGTTTGTTTTATAGTTTTAGTTGCTTAATTTAGCCTTTATTATGTTTATGCAGGTGATCAGAGAAGAAGGATGGGGAGGATTATACAGCGGGCTCATGCCTTCCATGGTGGGAACTGCTGCATCTCAGGTCAGCAATAATTGAACTTAAGCGAATGTTTATTTATTTACTTTTTATTCTGTGGGATCTATTCGCTCATTCATCTTATTTGTTAAAGAAAACCATGCTCCTCTTGAAGTGGTGAACTGATAATATTTCTAAATATTGCATTTTATATAATAATTTTTCAAACATAATCTCGTTCTCTTACAAACCGTCCTGTATGCCCTAAGGTATGGGCTATTTTTAGTTGATTAAATATTTTTCACAAAAGAATTGTAGTTTGTTGTTTTTGGTAAATTCCCAAAATTAGAGCAACTTTTAGGTTAGAATCCATGGGTAGGGGTATGCATTAAAGTTGTTCCGGACTTGCACTTAGCGTCATTTGTTAAAACTAAAATCAAATCGCACCGAGTGTGTTGAGTTTGTATTTTCACCCAATTTTAACAATTTATCATGCTACCTTGGGTTGGAACCTGGAACTAGGCTTTGAAGTCTATTTTCTTTTGCCACTGAAGTTCTACTTGGAATTCTATTTTCATTTGCCACTGGAGCTCATTCATTCAATTATAAATAGATTACTTGGCAATGTTGTAATATTAGTTGGCCTTCCAAGTTCTTTATAAAGGTGGTTTTCGGTGTTCTGTCCAAGTCAGTTTCCAATTTGGCACAAGAGATCCCCTAGTTGAAGAGCACAAGCAGATTTCGTTCTGTTGACCTCATATATTGTTCAAATTTTGTACCCTTAAGAGTACTCTGGACCTTGCCAATCCAGGATTCTAGAATGCAATTAAGATGCTCCCTATTATTTTGAACAGGACCACTGTGACCTGCCCTTTTAGGGTTTTCAGTATTTTGAATAAGACCGTTTCAACCTGCCCACTCAGGGTTTTCTTTTGAGGTTTCTAGTTGTTGGCTTTTTGACAAGGACATTAGCAGACAATTTGGAACTTTGGTATCCTTTTAGATTCCAGTTCTATATAGGCATGGAATTTTGCTAAGTTACCAGTCCCGATAATGGTTTGGGTTAGGGTTTGTGGGTTAGGTCAAAAAAATTTTGGGGGTTGGGTTTGTCCATTCAAAAACATATCAAAATTAGAAATATATACATATCTGCAGCGGTAATTAAGTACAGAATGCCACATAGCATCATATAATAAACAAAATCACTATAAATGTTAAAAATACTACAATGTCAATTAGTCAAACTTGAATTTCATGATATATAATAAAATAAAAAATAAAAATGTCATGTGTCAACAATCGACCATCAATGATTGAGCATCAGCATCATATGGGTCTTAAAAAATATCATCATCATTTGTATTAGATGATATAGGCATTGGTATATTAGAAGAACCACAAACAGTGCCATTGGCAAACACTCTCACATATGCTAGTTGACTTGTCTTCAACATCAAGTGCAGCAGGGTGTGAAGTGGAAGCATTCACGTCAATATGCTCGGGCTCAATTTCCCACTTCCTTTTGTGTGGAAGGAGACACAAGTTGGAATGCACATACACTAAGTCCTTTGGCTTTTTTGAGTGCAGTAGATTGAGCTTTATTGGGTGGATGAAGGAGTATGTGCTCCAATTCTTCTTAGATGCAGATGCAGTAGCAACCTATTAAGACAAAATTAGAGAGTTAAGAGTTACAAAATTTTAAAATTTAAATTTCAAATGAAACTTAAAAGATAAAATATTTTTTTATAAAACTAACTTGTGATAAAATTTTGATTGCAAGAGTATGTAAGTGTGTGAATGATTGGCTATGGAAGTACCACCAACTGTGAGCATTGACCTTAAACTTGTCACGAAGAGCATCAATACTAAAGTGATTGGATTGTACAAAATCCATCAACTCAATCCCAACTATATTTTGCACGAAAATTCTATGAAGTGTTGCCTTGTACCCTTATCTAACTTCAACATCTCCATATGGGGCAATCCTTGTTGACATAGAAAGGATCTTAACTTTATAATATTTGGGACTCAATACAAAGGCAAGAAGATGTAGCAGGGTGGTCATTTAGTTCCATCTCTCTTTAATAATTTTGTGTAGTTGTTTGAAGAAGGTTTCTTCTAGATCTTGCTCCTCATTTATGATGGTTTTCATCTTCTCAATTATTAAGTTGATGCCATCATATGTCTCTTCGAAACAAAGCTCACCCATATTGGTACAACAGATCATGTACTCAATATGGGCTCAGTGAAAGAGGAAATATTCAACACAATCCTATCAAATGCCATCTAGGATCATTTGCTTAATATTTGCTGCCCCTGTGGTGCTAGATTACCCCCATATGGACCAATTTTGGCTGATGACCATGTTAGAGAGTGCCATTGAATCTTTATGAGTTGTCTTAAGACAATTGTGTTGGAGGCAATTTGAAAATCAAACTTTAAATAATTAAAAAACAAAGATTCTTAAAGAAGAAAACATAAACTCTTTAGTTGAAAGAATTACTAAAATGAAACATATAAATCTTATTGCTTCACTTACCTTCAACAACTCTAATTTCAAGAATGTTTTGAATATGCCTTGTGACATATGGTTGTTGGTGTTGAACATTTGGATCGCTTTAGCCTCGACATATACCTATATGATCCAATCAATTTTGGTGCCAACTTTTTTGTAGCATAAGGTTGAGGAGTGGTCAATACAAGGTGTCCAAAAGATTTGTGAATAATGCTCCTCAACCAATAAACCAATTGCTCTACATTTTTTGGTGTTGTCTATTATTACTTGACAAAATTTTGAGGCTCCACTTCCTCAATGGTTGTGATGATAATGTTAGCAATAAATGTACCATCATTCACTTCCCCCTCATAATCCAATGCGTTAAAAAACATTGTTCCTCTTGGGACATGTTGGTGTACGTTTTATCATCCACCGAACACTTCAGAATAAAATGTCCAAAGACACTCTATCCTCTCTTGAAAAACCACCGCGTATGCTAAGATTGCGAGAAGATCATATGGCGATTCCAAGGTTTCTTTAGTCGGGTCTCGACGTGTGGATAAGCTCAATGGCCGTTGTGATATGCTGGTAATAAACAAGGGGACTTACGTAAGAAAATCTTCACAAGTTTAGGACTTAGGGAATTTATCATTAAAGGCTCTCAATTAGGACTTTCAATGGATCTCAAAAAAATGGCAAAAGGATAGGGTTTAGGAGAATCTAGTCTATGCCTAAGAACTCAAGAGACAATAAGGATTCGGTGAAGGGAATAAACCACACTTTGTTTCGCCTCCTGCAGGACAACATACGCAAAATGGGTGCAATCTTCAAGGGTTGTGAGAATAATTTTCAAACCTCGAATGAGGCTGAAGTTAAGTTTCCACAATTAAGAGCTCAGGCTAACTTTACGCATCAATGCAAATCATCCATTCGAAGAAAGTATGAGCTACACTTCACCATTGAATCAATACGATCAATCTTTCATTCTTAACTTAAAGCAAATTCTAAATCTTTAACTTTAATCTATGGCGGAAGAAGATATGCAACCTCGCTTACTATTTGATAATAAGAAGTTATTCAAGGCAAATCATGCTCAAGAGCTTTTATTATTTGAAATAGTCTCAATGCAACAATTTCATACTCTGTCTCCACACAAATGAAAGTGAGAGAGCATAAGTTTATATAGAGTTTCAAAAATGAAATGAAGGGCCGAGATTAAAACAAGATTAACGGCCAAGATTATTACAACCAAACCCTAATTAGGGTTTCCCAAAATAACAAGAGTCATCAACTAGTAAACTATCAGTAGAGAGGCAGTTAAAGCTATATTCTAGGAGAGGCGTCCTTATCCTTCTAAGAAGCATCACGTTCTACGAATCTGGTCACTACTGCAACGACCTCCTCCATCGTGACAGGTGGCAGCATGCTGATCCAGAATTCAAGCTTATCCAAGTTCTCTGCACATTTGGCAAAGGTATTCGCCCATTCTGCTTCCTGCTTCCTAAAGTCATTCCGGATGGCCGAAAGACTTGCCACCTTCGCAAAATCCTTTCTTAGAAGTGGTCCAGTAGTCGAGAAGAAAACTTCCTGAACCCTTCGTTTTAGCTCCTCCAGCTGCATATCCTCTTCTCGGACAGTCTCTTGATCAAACATTTCTGCAGTTGTCATGTGAATCTTCTCTCGGATGTCCTTTACCTGCTCCTTGATTCTAAGTCCATCCACTTTTGCCCTCTCCAAAACTTCCCTACATATAGTTACTGACCAAAACCAATGATTGAAATCATATGCTGCTCCTGCAGCAATCACCTTCCTGTCGACCAACTCTTCTCTTGGAGTGCCCTTCAATAACCTGAGGCATGGAATAAGCCTCTCCTGCATATCTGGAAGTCCTTCCCATGTTTCCGCCATATCCATAAGTCTGGAAAGAAAGCATGAGGTTTTCCCATAAGCAAGTGCCAACTTCTCCATGAACAATGCCGCTTCTGTACCTTCACTCGCCATCCAGTCCTGAGCTTCCCTGGCTGTCACCATTCTGTACTCGACATCTTTGGTCACCTCCTGTGATGAATTGAGGAGAGGAGGAACAATCGCATTACCCTGATCAAGTGGCTGGGTCAAATGCTGGATATATTCCTTGAGACGTTCGACCTCCTTATACTCCTTCTTCTTAGCCACTTCCTTTTCCAGTCTCGTTTTGATGGTCGAGACGGAATTATCTAACTCCTCTACTTCTTGACCTTTCGAGGTCGGGCCAAGGTCAACAATGGTTATAGCATACTCCTGAGGAGTGATCTCGTCCTGTGGCTTGTCCACCGTAGGTACTGCAATGTGCACGGAACGGTTGCCTGTCTCGTTCCTCTGAATGGTGGAGAATTTCTTAGCAGGCTTCTTGATTGCGACTTGCTCCAATCTCGCCAAGAAATCGGCAGTATCATCCTCCTCTTCTTGAGCTTCTGCAGGTACCTGGATCTTCATTCTCTCCAACAACCACTCTGGAATGGTCGGCTATTCAATCCCATCCTCGACCTGAATCTCTTCTTCATTCGGAACATCCACAACTCCTCTGAGAGCGGAAATCATTCCCTCCTCGAAGTCATTGTTCCAAGCTTCTATCTCATTGTCTGAACCTAAAATTTCCGTGCCCGTAGGTGACGGAGGCTCTTCATCATCTAGCTGAATAGGTTCAATATTTTCCTCTTGAACTGTAGGAGGTTCAAGCATCTCTACCAAGGACTCATCTATAGTAGCCACCAGCTCGTCAAGGTTCCGGGATGTTGCCGAATGAGAAGGTTCTCCCTTATGCTTCTTGGAAGCAGGCTCTGTACTTAGGACTATTTCCTTCCTTTTCTCTCCGATCTCGACCAAGTCCTGATGGGATGCATCGGCATTAGAAGAGTATGACTCTGACTCACTCAGTAGATCATATGTGAGCGTGATTCCTCTCTGTCTTAATTCTTGGGCATGATAGTCAACCCACCACTGAGAGTACTTAATCACTGGTCTCATTAGTGTTGCCAAGTCTGCGTGCTCAGGTTCTGACCATTTCACTGGAGGAAGAGGTCGGCTTTCCTCAAAGTGTGGCTGGATGTGGTTCCCATCATCTTGTAGCTGATCAGGCACTCGGCAGAACTCGATTGTCCTCATGAAGTCTAGTGACATTCTGGACCACATTTTTCGTCTAACTTCATACTCATCGGCAGCATTTGCCTAGAAATCTTCCAGTTCCATCCTGTGCTTATACTTTCTTCCTTCTACTGTCCGGATATTATGATGTGGGTCGAAGTTGACCCTGGACTTGTAGGCTGTAAAGGGATACCACTGGATCTCCAACCTTGCACTCTCAGCTGCCTGTGCTGATGGACAATACTCCAACATGTTCCTGATGAAAAATGGGAATGTGACAGATGCCTTCTTGGTTGGTCTTTGGATGTTCTGATACTCCTCCAATTGTCTCAGGACCTCGAGCAATATCATCCGATTTGTCGGATAGATGGGCAATTTATAGGGATTTCTAGTAAATCCCTGGATCCTGACATAAGTAAATTTCGGGAACTGGATGAACCAAGACCCGTATTTACTGTTAAGACTTTTCGCCTCGTGGCTCAGCCTTTGATGCACTCCTCCTTGAAGCTTTCTGGTAATGTGCATTAGGAAGGCATCATGTACCCTCCTGAAGTGAGTCTTCTCTTTCAATTGGAGCTGTGGGTAACAGTCGTAAGGCCTGAGTTCGTTCTCCCCGTTGCCAATTTTGCCCTTGCAAATCAATCTTGGATACTTGTATGATCTGGCCAGCAGGTAAACAACATACGAACTCATATGAAAAGACTTAGTCTCTTCGAGGTTAATCAATTGCTCGTGGAGGTTGTCACTTATCATCCGTGACCAGTTGAACATTTTGACGCCAGAAGTGACCTCGTCTATGAAATAGTACATCCAGCTCCCGAAAAAGGCGCCTTGCGGGTTACCAGCTATTCTGTTCAGCATCAGTATGATATCCCCAAAATCTTCCTTGAAGTCTGTCCGGCGAGGTCTCTTGGGCATCTTCTTGATTGAAGGCTTAGGCTTGTCCATCCACACCTTGTTAACTGTTGTGGCGCACAAATCTGGTTGGCTGTCATATAATCTTTTGGCTTCTTCCTTGGTCTTATAGACCGTTCGTGAATGTTCCGGGATGCCGAAGGTCTCCTGAATTACCACTTCACCCAAGTGTGCCAAGATTCTTCCATCAGGTGCGATGATCTGTCTCTTCTGAGCATCATAGTGGAGAGCACACTCCACCATCAGTTCTGCACAATCCATTGCCGGTGGGAATCCAGCTGCCTGAAATATCCCGTTTCTGACTATCCATCTGGCTATCGGTGTGGGAAGTCCCTTCTGCCCATACACTCTTTTCTTAAATTCATCAAAGTCGACATGTCCGAGATCGGTATCCACAACATTCTTCCATTTTGAAATGACTTTGGTCTCTCGTTGAGCACCCTTGCTGGCAAACTTCATTTTCAGCTTCTTTGATGGCTCGCCTGCCGTGGTCGTCAACCTCAATGAAGAAGTATTGGATGCAAATCAGATTTAAAAATCTGATTTTTAGAAGAAGAAGTGCGCCCCCTCTTGCACAGAAGAATTTCAGCTTTCAATAAATCTCTTCTCTTTTCCTGCGAAAATTCTCTAGCATAACACTATTTCACCTTCTGGAAAATTCGACTTTGCCTATTGATCAACCAATTGCCTGATAATTTCGAGAAAGATTAAATTTCTCTTCAGCTGTGTGTGAAAAAATGAGTTGTTGAAACTCATTATAATGCTGAAGGATTGAATTCATTTTAGCAACTGCCATCTTCTCTCCCGATCTCGATTTGTTTTCATTTATTCAAACAGGCAAGTTTCCTTTTATTTTTCGACAAGAATCAGTCTCGAGCTTATCCGGGCAAATCCTACTGATCTTCAAAAATTCGATTTTTCACTTAATGTTTATCTTTGATTTTTCGAATTTTTTAAAAGAAAACATTAAATATTTAATTAAATTCATGGCGAATTTAATTTTGCCTGTCGGATTTTATCTCTGCCTGGCATACTTTATTTTCTTCCAATTCTCGTCTGGCAAATTTGATTTTGTCCAAGGCATTTTAAATTTCCAAGTAGTTGAAAATAAATTATTAAAATATTAAAAATATTTTAATTTATTCCAACCCGTTCGTTTTGGACCCATGGCTATTTCGATTTTCTCTTCGTTTTTCTTGGCTAAGAGTGTATTTTCCAATTTTATCCTCAATTTCGTCTAGCCGCCAAAATTTAAGCCATTCCGTCGAAAATTTTATTGCCAGATCCATATTTTTCTTTGCCGAGGCGAAATTTTAATAGCACCGAGCCTATTTTCTTCTGCCAAAGTCAAATTTTCTCTTGCTTAGTTGAATTTTTCTAGGCAAAATCCTCATCTGGGTGTCTTCATCGGGCGAATTTCTTCGACGCTTGACAAAATTTTCTTCCTTCTGGCCAAAGGCGATCCTTCCTTTCTCCATGCCTTGTGCATTTTTCTTTGGCCAAAGTTGTTAATTTCTCAACATTTTCTCCAGACAACCATACTTAGGCAAATTTAATTTCTTTTCCACCTTTGTGTTAGGCATACTTCGTTTTATTTCTTGCCATATCCCAATCTTCTTTAGCACGTGTCCTTCCAAACTTGGCACTTAACCTCTTGAGGACGTCATGATTCCTAGCCCAAAATCTGCATTTTTCATCATTTAGCCTCTATACTTAGGCAAATATTCGAATTTTTCCTTGGACTAGGCACCAACACTTAGCAAAAATCAATCTTTTCCCTCTTCATGTGCTTAGGCGGACTTCCTTAGCATTTTGGACGAGCATCTTGGATGTCCCTCTTTTCTAGGGCGGACTTCAAAGAAGTTTAGACATCATCTCCTTGAACATGGCGGACTTCCAAACTTTTTAGCACTTTGCTTAACCCTTTGTCTCTTTGGAAATCCTATAGTACTTAGTCAAAATTTCGAATTTCCACCCTTTTAGGCTTTTACACTTATGCAAATTTTCGAAATTTTCCTTGCTAGGCACCAATACTTAGTAAAATTTTCAATTTTTCTTCTTCCACATGCCTAGGCGGACTTTGGATGGCATCTTCCACAAGCATGGCGGACTTTCTAAGTGTTTAGACATACCACCACAAGGTTAGGCGGACTTTGAACATGCCTTGCCAAAGCCAAGGCGGACTTTCCCAACCATTAGCCATCCTCTCTTGTTGCTGGGCGGACTTCAAAGGGTGTTGGACAAGTCTCTTCAAGCATATGGCGGACTTTAGAACCTTTTTGCATGCATCTTTGAACATGGCGGACTTCAAAGACTCCTTGGACATTTATGGCGGACTTTGGAGGGTCTTAGGACAAGTGCAAGGCGGACTTTCTATGTCTTTTGCCATTTTTCCTTAGTGCTGGGCGGACTTCACCAGCCTCTAGACATCTTCCTTCATCCTTCTTTCATGGCGAATTTCAGAGTTGGCCATTTATTTCATGAATTTCATCCCTTTTTGAGCTGATTTCCCATGATTTTGACCTTCAGATCTGACTGGTTTTGACCTGATTTTCCAGAATTTGACTGCTTTTGGTCTGATTTTTCATGCCTTTTGAATTGTTTTTCCAGATTCTTCAATAATTTTTTCAAATTTTCTCTTTGATTTTTTGAGAGTTCTATCAAGTTTTTTGAACTTCTGAGTGCGTTTTTGGAACTCGGGACCTTTCCAAAAATAGAAACTTTCCAAAAATAGAAAAAGCAAACCCTAAAAAATAGGGAACCTTGTTTGGTCCGAAAATGCCAAAAATGAAAAATCGAAAAAGCAAATTTCCCTAAAAAATAGGAAGTCTCAGAATTGGCCGAATTCACAGGCGATCTTCGTTTCCTGGGCCTTCTGAGCGTTTCCATGACGTCTACGCACTGATTCAAGCATGAATTGTTGACTTGGCTCGGGTAACTCTCGGCAAACTGACCTGAAACTCTTAGCAAAGTGATCCCACATAACCGTTGCAAGGAGACAAAACCCTAAAAATTAGCAGGCAACTGGGGGTCCCCATTGGCGATGGGGCGATGTGTGAAAAGGTCACAATAGGACGTAATAACATTGATCAATGGCCGATTTCTTGCATCCTTCCATCCATTGGAAACAATAGACAACCATGTCTTGACCCACCAATTCTTTTTATAGGCTTCAATGAATCCTCTATGAATTTCACCTCCGTAATGTCCTCTTTTTGTATATACTTAGATTTTTCCCTAAAATCACAATTTCAAAGTAAGCAGTATATCTTATTAAATTACAATTTCCAATAAACTCCGATTTTAACCTTGCAATAATGTTAGCCAATAAATCATAAACAGTTAGTTGATAAGTAACTATTAACATGGATTTAAGGCTATTAGCCACTCTAATAATCAACCATTGGAAGATTGGAAATGAAGTTGCAATAGGATGCCTGAAGTATTTCTTCTTTCTAAGCCCAAGGGCGGATAGGCAACCCCCTTGGTCCACAAATGGCAGACACTTCAGTTATCCATTATGGGTGGTCTACTCTACTTAACATGAAATCTCGTAATTGCTATCCCCCTTGTACTTCTGTCTCTTCTTCCCATGATTAATTGTAGAGGAATAAGTAAAATGGAAGTTTAATCATAATAGGGATTGGATGGGAAACATGATAAGTCTGCCCAAAGCTATCCCAGCTAAGCCCAAGAGGATATACCATCCCTCTTGGCTCCAAGTGGCAGACCTCCGGTCATCCACATGGAATGGTCTAATTAGTGGGTAAACTTGTATCTGCATTCCCTATCCTTGCTGCCTTATCCAATTCCATAGAGATTAAATAACATATCATCATCCACAATATACATTGTAGTGCATACACAATGCTTTGCTAAAATATAAATTGCTATATTCTGAGCTGCAAATATATTAACGGTTGCTGATTTCTGCCCTTCTCAGCTGAGTGCAGATAATTATGTTTGATCTGCTCCAATTGCCTTGTTGTCCGATCTGTTCTTAACATTCAGAAGATATTGTTAGTGTAAATCAAATGAATAAGAATCTATTATCCCTATTCATATTAAAGAGCCATAATTACCTATAAGGCTCAATAATTGCTGCAAAGCATCATTATTGCATAATCATGTATATATATATGTATGTATGTTTATATGAAATGATTATTGAAAGATTGAAAGTAAATTTTATATATATATATCTTTCAATAATCATTTCATATGAACATATATATATATATATATATATATACTGTCCAAATATATTCTTGCAATAATACTTAATCTCTTATAATGTATTTCTTCCTTCCAATCTGCTATTTTATCCCCATTGCAGATATTTGTTTCTAGTTGATTCCCTGTTTATATCCTCTGCTGCTGCAGACTTCTTTCTCATTTTCTTCCTCCAAATCTGCTGATCTGTATTTTTGATTTTTCATATATTCTCCTTATTTTATACCATATTATTTCCTTGTGTCTCTTATGAAGAGGTACATCATTTTGAATAGAGACAACCTCTTGAAAAGTCATCACCTTTAAGGACCAATCGCTGCCTTTCCATGCACTTAATCGCTGTCTTAAAAAATATGTTTTATTTTAATAATCGCTGCCTTTACCTTAGATCTAGCGCTGCTATTTTGTAAGGATTGCTGCTCTTAATTGTTGCCTATAACTGTTGCTTTCCTTATGGCATAATCTAATCGCTGGCTGCTCATTTTATCAATGTATTTCCTTTTATGTTACATATCTTATATTAATATATTTATAAATTGAGTTTATTATAAAAATATATATATTTTTTATATTAATATATTTATAAATTGAATTTATTATAAATATATTTATTTTTATATTAGTTTTTATATATGCTTTAATATTTATAGTATTATATTATAATGAATATTATTATAATAATATTTAAATTATTTATATTTATATTGTTATTTATTTTATTTATTTATTTGCATTCCAATGCTTGAATTTTTAGTGTTGCAATTTCGGGGGCATGACAACCTCTTTTTCCAATAAGGTGTCATGCACTTTCTCAAAACTTGAGCTTTTGTACCCTTTTGGAGCCTCATATATTACTTTCACCATTTGTTGCCAACATGGTGAGCAAACGACATTGAAAGCTAATCCATTTGCAACCTTCATCAATTAGTCTTCAGTTCTATTCATGCAATGGCAAGCAAGAATGAAAGTTCAACAAAGATGTGATATTTTTGTTTTGCATTCACAATGAGGGAAATCACTTTTTTTTTGTCTTTAAAATGTCTTGGAATCTATGTTTTAAGGTTTGGGGGGTGTTTTTAGGCCTATGGTCAAATGCCTAAAACAAAAGAAAAAAAGAAAAGCAATATGTTTGTTGCAATAGGATTGGATGTGCGTCAAATTTTGCTCAGGTTCGCTCTTAGATGAGCCCCCTACATACCAAACTTGAAGCCTTATTTGGGCAGGATCGGACTCAAATCGGTAGGCCTAGGGGGCCAAACTAGTAACTTAGGAATTTTGCAACGAGCATATTGCTTTTTGTACCTTGTGTACTAGTTTCTCTACCCTCTTTAGTTTTGCTTTACCAAACTTATTATACATGTGTTGCAACCTTCTTAGGCATGGAAGGCACATACAAGTTTCCATACAAAGCATGTAGATTTTATTTTTAACTCCTAAGGCTGTTAGTGGAATCAAATTGTTAAGGTTCTATTTTGGGAGTTTTAAACATAAAATCATGCTACATCAATTGTAAGGGTGTAATTGAAGTCGATGGAAATAGAATAAAACCTTCATAGGGGAAAGGCATGGACAAGTTTCCATACGATGCATGTAGATTTTATTTTTACTTCTCAAGGCTATTAGTGGAATCAAGTTGTTAAGGTTCTATTTGGGAGGTTTAAACATAAAATTATGCTACATCAGTTGTGAGGGTGTAATTGAAGCTGATGGAAATAAAATAAAACCTTCATAGGACCAGCTAATATTGTTAGTGTTTTGTAGCTTCAGGAGCTATTTTCCCTTAAATGAATTCACCACAAGGCAGGTCGGCCCTTGTTCTATGAAATAAACTTATATTTGCTCTAGGTCGGCCCTAGGGAGAAGGCCACCTAGCTTGGTATATAAAGAGGTCGGAGTCCTCTCATTCAAGCATTTGATTCATCCATTCCAATTTGAATATCTTCAGCAGCAGTTCGCCTCCTAGCAGCAGATCTGTTTTCAAAGGAAGTGTCTTAATTTGTGTTTCGCTTCAAGGAGAAATGTTTCTATTTATTGTATAAGACTTGGCCTTGTCTATGGCCTAATTTTGTATGCAATCTTCTACACTTTTTCATCTGATATATAAGGGAATATTGTTGTTGGGTTTTTCTCCCTCGAGTAGGAGGGTTTTCCCAGAGTAATCATTGTGTTCATTGTTCATTGTGTTGTATTTTCTGCTTGTTGACATTTCTGATCTAAAACTAACATGGTATCAGAGCGGGTTTAAGAAAAGATTTGATCAGATTTGTTTAAGCAGTCAAGATACGCAAGATTAATAACTGCAACTATCTCATATTGGAACGAAATTATATTGGGTGGCGTAAGAAGGCTAAAGGGAATAGTTGAAATTAAAGTGAATGCAACTGTAGATTATATGGAGACGCCAGTCAATTCATGAGTTATTTCGAATGCAAAATACCTTCATAGATGAAGAAGCAGTGCTGGTGAATAGAGATTAAATTGAATGAAATCGTGGGAATATGGTGAAGTCTTGGCATATTCAGACTACAAATTGATTGTAGGTGATCAAATACATACTCTCATGCTTTGAAGCCAACATTAGAGGTATCGGGAGGAGAAATGAATGTATCTTTAGAAAATCATGTATTCTGGAGGAGATGATGCAAATGATTGCTGTTTCATCCAAGAAGGAAGGTTATATCGGAAAGTTGGATGCCGTGTAACTTAGGAGAAGGCATGGGGGAATTCTAAAATCATGGTGAAGGAATGAGTCAATATTCATCCTTTTGAAATGATATTCTATTTGTGAGAATTGTGGCATAATATACAGTACAGTCTTCATATATTTAGAACAATAGGAATGAAGGGAGCCGTCTAGATTTGTGGCAGAGGCTTGCGAAAGAATTCAAGGAGCTAAAGAGTTCGTGAGAAGCCGTTACATTAGAATTGAATGCTTTCTTTAGTTCATAAACTCTCAGTCGGATTTGCATATAACGTCACCTTTAGGACTCCAGTGTCGATGAACAGAGACAATCGAGGATTGCCATTCCTAAGGTAATCGCAAGTATGTTGGAGACAGAGTGTCATTTGATATTGCAAGAGTCGTCTTCAGGAGGAAATCGAAATCAATATACATGTATTTTAGGAGCTTTGGAGTATCTGCATATATCGCATGGTAGCTGTTTTTCAATTTATTGAAAGGGACGGGTGTGATTGGATTCGCTTAAGGAAAGAATCTATATAGATGTGGAGTTTGGGATGCTTGGAAATGAAAAATAGGCTCTAAGCTTATTGTTTGCTACTGCCGCTTCATTGCCAAAGAGTCACGGGAAGTCTCAGAATGATAATCGTGGCTCACTGTATGCCTTTAGAGTCTACTAGAATCGATATATCCTGGAGCTGCATCGATTAAGGAAATTCCATACCATCGGGAGACCCAAAAATCAACGCTTCATATCAAGAAAGATACTGAAGGAAATTGCTGTTTGGTGGAAGTCGAATCATTTTACTCGACCACCATTAAGATGAAAGGAGATATGTAGGAAAAATAATGAAAGCTGGGATATGCAGGCTGGAGATATAAAGAAAACACGGCAAGTGGAAGAGTCGTGTCAAGGTGAAAAGCCAATTCAAAAGTCTTCCTTCTTCTCAGTGAAATCAGTCTGGCGAGTATAACCATTCTATTTGGTGAGGAAAATTTTGTTTGCTTTGGTTTCGCAAAGAATTGAGCCAGGGTTTGAACGATCGTGTGAAGAAGCGCTGGGAATCATCGTGTTCCATTACCAATGCCCACTACATCACAGAGGGGCGGTGATCCCCAGGCTAGATACTGTAATCCCGTGAGAAAGTTCGGCCTGCCATCCCTTGAACATGTTCTCTTAGCTTTGAGGGAGACAGAGGAAGAAAGGGAAGTGAGGATCAAAAGCCTATTTAATTTCTTTGATGCAACAAACATGGGTTACCTTGACAATTCACAAATTGAAAAGGGTTTGCAGGCATTAAGGATATCTTCCGAGTACAAGTATGCTAGGGATTAGCTCATGGTTTGTGATTCCAATCAGGATGGCCGGGTTGATTACTAGGAATTTCGGCACTACATAGATGACAAGGAACTTGAGCTTTTCCGCATCTTCGTGACGAAGATGAGACACAACTATAGGTCTAGCTCAATGGTGTACCAACATAAAGAGATAAGTATTTTATGCTTGTACCTTGAATGATGATAATGAATTTTATGTAGTTAATAATAATTCATGCAAAACATTGGGAATAGTGAATCATGTATGCTTCTAGCATTGGTCTGTATATTTCTCTTTGGCGTAGTTTGATTCTATGAACTATTATTAATCTCTCTAAAATGCAGGATGGTTCGAGGAGCAAAAGGATGATGAGAGATTGCATAAGATATTCAAGGGAGGAAGAGCTTGAGGCATCTTGTGAGGAAGTCATGCCGGCTGGAGAAATGAACAAACATGGAGACATAGCTTGCAGCCTTGAGACGTATTGGTGGCACATAACTTCACCGGAGACATCTCTCGAGGGAACAAGGTTGGGCCAGCCTTGGATGGAGAGTTTGCATCAACAAAGTTGAGAAAGATGAACACTAAACAACGGAGAACCTATACAGATTGTCATTGCGATCAGTTTCTTCGAAGAGGAGGAAATGACATTCAGAGGGAGTTAAATTCCAAGAATTCAAGACACGACTTGATATCATGTCCAGAAAGAGGACTAAGGTTTTGAGATCCGTCAATGGAGGGGAGTTCACTTCCAGAGGATTTCTTTGCAATCTCTAAGGCAGGGATCAAGAGGGAGTTCTGTGACTCATTGAGAAGAAGTGAAGGTGTCAGCTAAGTGGGTTGTAGTGTTTGGAAGACCTCTTCAGCTGTAGAGAACAAAATTGCACAAGACAATCAATTTGGATTTGACATTGGTAGCTCCGCAAACCTATTCAGCATAGGGTGATCTGGGATGAGGTCGAGAAGGATAGTCTTGAACTCTCACAAGTCAGTAGTACCAGAGGTGTGCGTTGAAAACCGTTCCTCTAAGGCAAGCATTGCAGGCAATCTTGGATGAGGAGGTCAAGAGGTTGATACAAGTACTTGGAGCTTCAGAGGGAGTCACATCATCATGAAGATTTTTTTTAATGTATATTTCTCTGAGAGGAAGAAATATGAGGTGAAAGCCCTTGTAATGTATACTTCTCTGAGATGGAGAAATATGAGGTGCAAGCCCTTGTTCATACCTAAGACTGAGATGCGACGTCATGTTGAGAGACTCCATGTTGACATCACGTTGAGAGACTCCATGAAGAAACCTTGTACATCTCTGAGACTGAGATGTGTTTCCTTCCACACATGGGAGTAGCCATTGTGGACATCATGTTGAGAGACTCCATGATGACATCACGTTGAGAGAATCCGTGATGAACCCTTGTACATCTCTGAGACTGAGATGTGTTTTCCACACATGGGAGTAGCCATTGTGGATGTCATGTTGAGAGATTCCATGATGACATCACGTTGAGAGACTCTGTGATGAACTCTTGTACATCTTTGAGACTAAGATGTGGTTTCCACAAATGGGTGTAGCCATTGTGGGCATCATGTTGAGACTCCATGACGAGGATATCTAGAAAATACCTCCCTAGCTAAGAAGGAGTGTTAGTGTTTTGTAGCTTTGGGAGCTATTTTCCCATAAATGAATTCACCACAAGGCAAGTCAGCCCTTGTTCTATTAAATAAACTTATATTTGCTCTAGGTTGGCCCTAGAGAGAAGGCCACCTAGCTTGGTATATAAAGAGGTTGGAGTCCTCTCATTCAAGTATCGATTCATCCATTCCAATTCGAATATCTTCAGTAGCAGTTCGCCTCTTAGCAATAGATCTATTTTCAAAGGAAGTGTCTTCATTTGTGTTTTGCTTCAAGGAGAAATGTTTCTATTTATTGTATAAGACTTGGCCTTGTCTAGGGCCTAATTTTGTATGCAGTCTTCTGCACTTTTTCATCTGATATATAAGAGAATATTGTTGCTGGGTTTTTCTCCCTCGAGTAGGAGGGTTTTCCCAGGGTAATCACTGTGTTCATTGTTCATTTTGTTGTATTTTCTGCTTGTTGACATTTCTGATCTAAAACTAACATGGTATCAGAGCGGGTTTAAGAAAAGATTTGATTAGATTTGTTTAAGTAGTCAAGAGACGCAAGATTAGTAACTGCAACTATATCATATTGGAACGAAATTATATTGGGTGGCATAAGAAGGCTAAAGGGAACAGTTGAAATTAAAGTGAACGCAACTGTAGATTATATGGAGACGCCAGTCAATTCATAAGTTATTTCGAATGCAAAATACCTTCATAGATGAAGAAGCAGTGCTGGTGAATAGAGATTAAATTGAATGAAATCGTGGGAATATGGTGAAGTCTTAGCGTATTCAGACTATCAATTGATTGCAGGTGATCAAACACATACTCTCATGCTTTGAAGCCAACATTAGAGGTGTCGGGAGGAGAAATGAATGTATTACTTGTCGAGTCAACTTGATGAGTTTTTGCCAAAAAAGTTTTCGCTAGAAACTTGGCGAGTCTGTGTCAAAAACTTGCCAGATACATAAAAAATTTGAAATAAAAAAATACAAAAAAAAGTTGAAAAAAATTGTTAAAAAGCTCATGATTTTGCCCTATTAATGCATGAACGCACCTGAAACTTCCTCACATAGCACTTGGAGAGCAAATATTTTTCATAAAAAAGTGCCAAATACCTAATTTCTCCCTTGAGTGATAAAATTGTGAAATGTTGTGCGACAAGAAGTTTTTTGTGGTTTCAAAGGCCTTAATTTAGGCTTGGTGGTGGGGGCATTGCCCCTCAACCTTGCCTTGTATCGCAAGAGGGAATGCGCCCGGGGTGTTGCCCCTTGACCCCATTGGGGGCCCCCAAACCTCCACGAGGGGTGCTGCCCCTTAACCCCATTGGGGGTGTTGTCCCCAAACTTGCACGAGGGGTGTTGCACCACCCCTGATTGTCATTGATATCTCCACTCCTAGACCCCCACTAGTTATTGGGATCTCTTCTCATATAAGAAATTTGATTACAATGACGAGATTTGGGAGTGAAGACTGGAATCGACAACATAGACTATTAGGCTTTCAGCCATTAGGATTCCGCATGAGAATGCAATTTTGTGTTCAATTTGCACTAAAATCAATCAAATTTAATAGAAAACTCTTTTGTACTCATTTATGGACTCATTGGATTCATCTTGTCATTGAATTTTGCAAAAAAAAAGTGTTTTAAATGAAATTTAAGCAATTTTTTAAGTTGCCGTGTTTTTTGCCGAGTCACAAATTTTGGGCTTGGCGAGTTTTTGCTGAGTCCGAGTTTTCCAACTATGCAATAAAATAATAAAGTGTACAAATTGTCCAAAATGTTTTATTAATATAAAATAATTTGTAATATTTGTGAATAATAAATATTCAAATATTTAATAAATTAATTAATAATAAATATATAATTGTAAAATGTCTAATTATAAATAATACTCCTTTCTTAGGGCCAAAGGATGAAGTGGATCGAACTATATGATACTATTGTGGATGCAATTTCTTTGCAATAGTCTTGTTTGAATCATTCTTGCAAATAAATCATTAGACCAAGGCTCTTGAAACAAATAAAAATATAAAACAATCAGGGTTCTCCCAGGTTCGGCTAGGGCACAACCTTGCTGCGCCGAGTATCCTGTGGGGATGTTCCCATAAGGTATTCAGGGCGGTAGGGCCGTGCCCTATCTGTTTAGTTTGTGCTTTCAACCTCACTCTAGAACCCATTGTTGTTTGGTCCTACGACAGGACCCTAAATAGACAGACCATACAAACGTTTGGTCTGTCTGTTTAGGGTCCTGTCGTAGGACCAAACAACAATGTATGGTCTGTCTATTTAAGGTCCTGTCATAGGAGCAAACAACAATGGATTCTAGAGTGAGGTTGGGAGCACAGACTGCAATTGAAGCAACATTCTGGAATTCACCAGAGTTAGTAGAGATACTAAGCACATAGAGTGTGATTAGGGTTGCAAAATTACTCGAGATTACATCTATCATGTATAAATATGGTTGTACTAAGTTGTGCTTGGATGTTTTAAGTGTTATTCACAATCAAGGCTCGCCTATAGTCAAGCATTGGGCAAGGATGAGGATCAAGGGGATTGACATGAACGGAGAAAAGGAAAGAGGTAGGAGCCATGGTATAAATCTACAAGTAGAAGGATACAAGGCTGCAAGTAGATCTAGGAAAAGGACAACAAAGGAGATGAACATGAGTAAGTGTTGAGAAAATCAGAAGACTACAAACATGCAAGTTACAGGTTCACCAAATGAAAGAAATAACAATTTATTCTTTCTTTGGTGTATTGAACTGACCTTAAATCAAACATGAATGTAACATTCAAGCATGTTTTCATTCACAATTTGAGCTAATTATTCCCATTCAAGGAGTTAGGACTGACAAAAGACTAATGACTGACCTGGGAAACAAAAGTGCAATATGACAAAGAAGAAGGACAACGAAAAAACAAAGATTGATGCACTTGGAAAACCGCAATGGAACAACTGTGAATGTGCTGTAGATAACTTCTAGAGGTTGCAGACTAAATTTGAAGACCTCAGGAGATATGGACAAACTACTGGGGCATTGGAATATTGTCCTAAGGACTAAAATCCAGTGCCAGGCACTAGAATATTGCCCCTGTATCAAAAACTGATAAAATTTTTAAATTTGGCAGGCATAGTGACAAGAAAAGCTTTCTAGGTTGTTCCACATCTCTATGATAGAAGACAAAAAAAGGAAATTAGAGAAATATTGTTTTCCAAATCATGCATAAAAAGGGAAGAACCATCGGCAATAGGAGGAGGATCAGAGAGAAAAATTGAACTGTAACACTTGATAAAATTAGCTGAGATTGCAAGGGCAAGTTGGAAATGATAAAATGCATATTTCTATAAAATATGGAAGCTGCAGGAGCTATTTTAAGGTAGGGACACCTTGTGGGGTGCTGGAAACTTGGAAAATAATCAAATATGAGAAGGAGAAACAAAAACAGAAAAATAGAATCCTAACACTATTTAACACCTGATAGAATCCTAACACTATTTTAAGGTAGGGACACCTTGTGGGGTGCTGGAAACTTGGAAAATAATCAAATATGAGATATGAGAAGGAGAAACAATAACAGAAAAATAGAATCCTAATACTATTTAACACCTGATAAAATTGGCTGAGATTGCAGGGGCAATTTGGAGACGATCAAATGCAAATCTTTATAGATCTGGAAGTTGTAGGAGCTATTTTAAGGTTGGGACACCTTAGTGGGTTGCTGGTATTTATTCCCAGGGAAAAAAATTCTAGAACTGAGTGCTGGAATATTGCTCTGGGGAATGCCCTTTTAATTGCTTAGAATTTCTTGAATTTTTTAGGGTTTGTTCATCTCCGGATTCTAACCACTTCTTGTAATTGCCACACTTGTCAGAAATGAATTGATTCTTCCATATTTCACTTGCAAATCAAATTTTTGTGTAGAAACCCTTGAAAAGGTTAAAGAGGAATTGGCCTTAGTTAAGTCCCTTGTGGGTATTCAAACACTAATCCACATGGCATAATAATGGCAATAATAATATCCTATGTTATCAGGCTCTGCAAGTTTTGGCCCTGTCATTGTACTGAATGGGAGTGGGAGTCAATACATTCTTGGGATGGCAAGAGGACAACCCTACCATCCCTGGCCAAACTCGATCTATCCAAACTTTAGAGAAAAGATTTTTTAAAATAAAAAATTCAATAGAATAGAGGATCTTAATGTGGTGTTTGCTAAAGGAGGGCAACTGTCTAGATGTGTAAGGTGCAAGTTCGTAGTAGCCTGGCTTCTGCCATTGACTATTGTTAATGTTCACATCACCTTTATACTATCATCAGCCATATTATTAACGTTTTTTAAAACCACTTGAAATAAAATAGAAATCGTGGTCAATTTTTTATGAAACACATGATATATTTTCAAAATGGCATTTGAAAGATCATACTTAAAAGAGCATTTTAATATTTTATATTTAAAAAGATATTTTAATATATTTTTAATATTATGGGTATTATAAATATTAAAAATATATTAATTTTTTTTTTAATATATTTTATTATTATATATAAAATATCTAACCCCCATTCAAGGGGGTTGTGGGCTAAGCTTCTAGAAAAAGAATGATGGACAAAAATAAAATGGTTCCTGCCTCCAAAAGGCAAGCTAAAATTCAATATTGACGACACCTCCCATGGGAACTTGTTCACATTTGGTGCTAGTTGCATAGTCAGACATGACAAAGGAATGCTTATAAGTGCAATATCCAAAAAACTATGGCCAGAATGAACGATGAAGCTGAATTCTATGCTCTCCTATTTTGGGTTAAAATTGTGTGAGAGCAAAGGTTTAAGTGACATCGATATTGAGGGTGATTCCTTGATAGTAGTCTATGCATTTATGAGAAGAAACACCACAAATTGGAAGCTGAGAAATATACTCTCACAAATCTGCCCACTTCTAGACAAGTTAGACAATTACACATTTCAACATTACTTCAGGCAAGCCAATCGAATGGCAAATATATTGGGGAACTTTGCAATTGATCAAGAAGAGGAAATCGTTGTGGTGGACATCTCGCATGTGTGAAATGGCATTAGTTTCCAAGAATAACTTGCAACATGCTTATCATGTACTGCTTGGTTTGTGCCTTATATTTTGGAGGCAATTGCTCACATGAAGCAAATTCTCCAAAGATGTGGAGATAATCATAGTGCCATATTAAAAATAGAATCCCTTCCCTCTCTTTTTGCTTCACCACAGTGCACATAATTTCTCTACCAAATATTTGTAATTGTATTAACTCTCCTTAAGATGAGTAGCTAAAATAGATCGTTTGCATTGACACAACACATACAATGGAGCCATAAGTGCAGCAATTGGAAACAACCTATTGGAAAGGTAGGATGCACATTGGTACGATCATTTCTTGATCGAAGTCCTCCTATCCAACACCATTAATCTCCTTCATGATAAAAGCTTAGCCAAAGTGATTACTACCAAATATATATAGTAGAGATATAGGCGAGGGGCTCTCACAACCATTGATGAATATGACATCACGAAAAGTAATGAAGACTTAGGTGGGGTTATTCTGCTGTAGACATTGGAAAGCAACCCTAAAATGAAATAAAATAAATCTGTTAAGGGGCTCTTTTTAAGCACACTAGGTGACTTTTGGAAACACTTGGAGAGGAACATGCCAATTTTAACAAATCATAAAAAAAGGTAGAGTCATAGAGTTATGTAAAAGGATTCTTATATATCATCCATAATGACACAAGAGGCAGTTATAGCTCCAATGGCAACGAGAAAGGAGACTAAAAAAGTTGTAATCTCTGAATATTTTGACATTGTGAGCAGTATTTGTAGATCTCAGTTAATTGACTCACTTGGAAGTTTTGCCTCCAATGCACAAAACCGTTTTAAGGGTTTTGCTTTTCTTTCAATATTTTCTTAATGGGAACTGCCCCCATGGCAGCAACTTGCCTATTGACATCTCCTTGTGTGAGAGGGGTTTCTTCATTGTGGCCTTTTTAGTCAAAGTCGAGAAAGACTTGATTTTTGGTAATGGACCTTGGTTTATGGGCTTCAACAATCTCTGCCTGGATCATTGGGTGATTTATTTTTTTCCAACAGAAGAAACATCCTCTCGAGTGCTGGTGTGAGTAAGACTCCCCTTTCTCTTTTAATGGAATGAGGAAACTCTTAAGACAGTAGGAAATGCTATTGGAATTTGTAACATATAAGGCTTAGGCTCCTCCCAAAGAAAAGAATTTTGCAGTAGCCTGTATCTGTGTAGAAGTGGACCTCCTTAAGGGAATCATTGAGTTCATTAATCTGAAATTGGAAGAGTTTGAATATACTCAAAATATTGCCTATGAACATATTTCTTTCAAATGTAATTTTTGTCATTGGCATGGGCATTTTTAAAGATATTGCCCTAAAATGCTTCCGCTTATTCAAAGCAAAAAACGAAGATTTCCAAAACACTAATAGGAAAAATAGTAAATACCAAGTAGAAAGAAAATCTAGATGCTTAAGTTAAAGAGCCTGCTACCTCCAATCTATTTTTGTCTTATCTTCAGATGTGTCTCCTATGGATTTAAGTACTTCTGTGGACAATGCCTCAAAAGAGATGGTTCTATATGAGGTGGTTAAGGAGGATGTAGTGCTGCCAGAAAATGAGAGATTATCCGTTGAAGATGGTAAAGTAGATAGTCTATTACCTAAAGTTACCCTAGATGATACTTGTAACAACCCGTCCCTTTGGTAAAATTAAAATTTTCATAATTTACATCCTACAAGTACAAGTATGTAAACGTGTTAATCATGTCATTGCAATAGAATTTTTCTTTTTCTTTATTGACAAAACATGAACAAGTTGCCATATTAATATACAACAAAGATTCTATTTCATATAATAACTTCACAAGTACATGAAACAAGAATACGTACCTTAACTAACATAGCTCCAATGAGCTTTAGAACAAATAGTAGTAAGAAGGTCCAGGAGTCCGTCCTTTCAAATCTCGGTACATCGGCCGCTTGCTAAGGAGGAGAAACATCACTCGGGCGCTTTTCCGCCAACCACGGACTTATAATGCGGTCCCCCGCACACCTATCGTTAGATAGATGGCCCTCCCTTCGAAGAAGAGATTGGTAGGGTATCCTTTAACGATTACCAACTGAGCATAGTGTTGTGTTCCTACATAACTAGGTCCTGTGCATACGGCATCTCTTGAACTAGCATGTACTTCGGGATCACAATGAACTGACAGTGTAGTCTCAACTAATTCCCATCTAAGTGGAAGTTGTACATTTCACTACTTTGGCCAAAGTATTATCATTCAGTACTTTGAATGAAGGTCATTTATCATATGCACTACTCAAGGCCGATTTGCATTAAGGCTTTCTTACACTACGCGTAGGTTGGTCTATCGGGGTAGTTCGTACCCTAGACTTCCTACAACAAACTAACTACTAGAATGGAGAACAATTTAACAAGTACTCACAACTATCTCCCCTATACGGGACTTTCTCATCCTAGGAGCTTTTAATAACTTGACTAAGTTAATCTTCAACTAGTTGTGATCGTAACTTATTAAATACCCTCAATTCATCCCCTAGTATTAAATAATGATATGCAAACATATACTCCATATATGGAGTCAATACAAATTATGCGGTTTTCTTTTCGATGCCTAGTGTAATCCGTACACTAATGAAAGCAAAAACCAAAAGAAGAGAACATGCAAAAATCATCCTATTTCACAATTTATCTTATGCTGACAAACCTTAATTCTTTTATATTCATTTCTAAGTTAATCAGCTTTCAGTCTCAGCCCTTTTCAGCCAAAGGACAAGACACATACTTACTTCTGAATACATGAATTACTGAAAGCATAGAAAGGAAAAGTTTGACATGCCTGATAAGTGCTTTCCCTTAGAAGTTTGGAGAATGAGAATACTTCTCCCTCTTAGCCTGCCACCAAATGATTCCCAACTGGCTTTATAGCGAATTCTTCTCAGCTTTTTGATTGTTTCAAGCTGTAATTCTCAGACACTAATTGCTTCTTTCAACACTATAGAATACCTCCCTTAACAAAATACAGACTAAAGACTTTCTTAACAATGACGAATGCTTAAACAATACTCTCAGATTGATGAATTCTTTCTTATCAAAAACAGCTCTTCACTCTTGATTGAACAGTACGAATTACTGAATTCTACTTTCGTGTCCTTTACAGTGAACAAACGCAGGCTTTATACAGAGTTGGAAACTTAACTGTTTCCCCTTTCTATGGTGCCAGTGCTGCCAACGGAGCTTGGAAAGCTTCAAAGAAGAAACGTGTTGCTTATTAGAGAGGGTTTCGACTTCTACCAGTTGACAGCAATGAGGTACTTTCAGTTCGCATATGCCTAGTTCATCAAATCGCGACACCTTCTGTTATGGGCGCGATTCAACAGGTAGGGATAAGCGTTAGTTTAATGAAAGACTAATTCCTAGGTCGGATGGCGTCCACAACACCATTTTTAGCTGTGCACGAATTTATCTCAACCGTTTTTGGTTGCTTGGCCCTGGTCGCGCGATTTCTTCCTGCGCGGTTTCCACGGGAATTTCTTTATTTCCTTCTTTCAAAGTTCTAACATAGTTTTTAAAAGAAATATTCAAATCTTGGCGATTTTGGTAATGATATTTAATTTACTTTTGAAGTCACAATAATTCGATTAGACTTTTAAATAAAATACTCATCTTTAGAGAAAAAAAACGTCATATTTACAAATCCGTGATATAATTTTATCTCCTTAGTGAATATTTAATCAAATGTTTATTAAAAACTATGTTTGATTTCTCAATTCTATTTTATAAAATATATTTATATATATATTTTATTATATTAATATATATAATATAGTTTTAGTTTACATAATATATTTATGTATAATTATTTAAATTTAATAATTTAAATAATCTCGTATACATATTTATATTTTGTAAAGACTATATTATATATATATACTTAATATAATATTAAATATATAAATATATTTACTTTTATGTATTTACATGTATATACATATACATTTTAAATTATACGTACGTATACTACGAGCCAGTCAGCATACTTTCACTATACATACTCATGTATATGTAAATTCTGAGGTAATATCATCATAATATATATTCATATTCACATATATACATAACGGGTTAGTTGTGGGTATGTGTTGTGACCATTTCACACATCGCCCCATTGCAAATGGGGACCCCCTATTTTCGCTTTTTGCCTCAGCGTCGCAACTGCTTATCACTTGTCTTTTTACAATGAGGTCATCATTTTGAGGGTTTCAAGTCAGTCTTCTGAGAATCATCCAAGCCAAGTCGATAATCCATGCTTGAATCAGCGCATAGACGTCATGGAAGCGCTTAGAAGGCCCAGGAAACGAAGATCGCTTGTGCATTCGGCCAATTCTGACACTTCCTACTTTTTAGGGAATCTGCTTTTTTTGCTTTTTTGTTTTTTCATTTTTGGCATTTTTGGACCAAACGAGGTTCCCTATTTTTTAGGGTTTTGCTTTTTCTATTTTTATAAAGTTTCTATATTTGGAAAGGTCTCGAATTCCAAAAATGCACTCAGAAGTTCAAAAAACTCGATAGAACTCTCAGAAAATCAAAGAGAAAATCGAAAAAATCATTGAAAAATCTGGAAAAGCAAGCAAAAAGCATGAGAAAATCAGTCAAAATCATTGAAAAATCAACTAAAAAGCATCAAATTCTGGAAAAATCAGTCCAAAAATCAGTCAGATCTGAGTAAAAATCACAGAAAATCACCCAAAAGAGTATGAAATTCATGAAAATTCTGGCTAAGTCTGAAGAATTCGCCATTTTCAAGGTAAGGAGGTTGGCCCTTGAAATGTGGGACGGAAGGAGAGAGATGTCAATGATCTTGGAAAGTCCGCTAGCCATAGGAATGTCAATGATCTAAGGAAGTCCGCCAGTCATAAAGAAGGGAATGTCCAAGACTATGGAAAGTCCGCCAGCCTTGAGGAGACTTGTCCAACACCCTTTGAAGTCCGCCCTTACTTGTCTAAAAGCAAGGAAAGTCCGCCCAGCACTAAGGAAGGAATGTCCAAAAGCTAAGGAAGTCCGCCATGTCAAGTGCCAAAAGCTTTGGAAGTCCGCCTTAGCCTCAAAGAGATGATGCCAAGAAGTTGTGAAGTCCGCCTTGGCTTTGGCAAGGCATGTTCAAAGTCCGCCTAACCTTGTGGTGAGATGTCTAAACACTTAGGAAGTCCGCCATGCTTGTGGAAGGATGCCTCTAAAGTCCGCCTTCACTTGGAAGATGCCTTGGAAAGTCCGCCTAGGCATGTGGAAGAAGAAAAATTGAAAATTTTACTAAGTATTGGTGCCTAGAAAGAAAAATCCGAAAATTTGCCTAAGTGTAGAGGCCTCAAAGGGTGGAAAATTGAAATTTTGGCTAGGTATTGTGACATTTTCAAGAGGTAAAATGCTAAAGTTTGAAAGGCAAGGACTTAAAGAAGTCCACCTAGGCCAAGGTGAAGGAAAAAAATGAAGTGTGCCTAGCATGAAAATGGAAGAGAGAATTAAAATTTGCCTAAGTGTGGATGTCCGGAGAAAATAAATTTGGCCAAATACACAGAGGAAAATGCACAAGGCAAAGAGGTAGGAAAGCTCGCCCTTGGCCAGAAGGAATAAAATTTGTCAAGCATCACAAAATTGCGCCTAACAAAGACATCCAGACAAGGATTTTTCCTAGAAAAATTCAACCGAGCAAGAGAAAATTTGACTTTGGCAGAAGAAAATGTGCCCGGTGCAACTAAAAGTTCGCCATGGCAGGGAAAAATAAGGATTTGGCATAACAATTGTCGACAAAATGGCTAGAATTTTGACTTGGCTAGACGAAACTGGGAATAAAAGTGGAAAATAAACTTTTAGCCAAAGAAAATGGAGAGAAAATCAAAATAGCCATGGGTCCAAAACGAATGGGTTGGAATAAATTAAAATATTTTAATATTTTAATAATTTATTTTAATGGATGGAAAGGCAAGCTTCAAATCCGCCCAAGGTGAAGATGTCCAACATGAAGCAAAGTCTGCCCAAGGATGGATGTCCAAGACAAGTGCAAAGTCCACCTGGAGAAGTGTCCAAGACAGTCCAAAATCCGCCCTCAATCATGATATTCTAAGGCATGAAGTGCCTGAAGGGAGATGAAAAATGGCAAGCTTAGTGGAAAGTCCGACCTATCTCTTGGCAAGAAATCTCTAAGTCCGCCTTACCTTGGGAAGATAAATGGAAAGAAGTTCTCAAAGTCCGCCATGCACTTGTCCCAGGCTTGATGAAGTCCACCCAGCCAAGAAAACTCAAAGAATTGGCTAAGTAAAAATTCAAAATTTTGGAAAGGCACCAATGAAGTCTGACCTTGCTCAATGGGTGGACGGCACAAGAAAGTCTAACTTTGCCCAAGCACATCATGTCCAAACCTTTACAAAGTCCGACTTTGCTTAGAGAAGGTATGTCCGAACATCCATAAGATCCGCCAAGTACAATGACAGACATGATGCAAAGTCCGACCTAGACCAAGAAAAGAAATGTCAAAGTGTTGAGAAAGTTCGCCCCAATTTAAGAGAAAAGATGGTAAGCACTAGAGAAAGTTTGACTTCTCCCCAGATATGTTTGTCCAAAGTGGCTTGAAGTCCGACTTAGGCCGAGAGAGAAAACGTCCAAGCTCATGCGAAGTCCGCCCAAGGAGAGGATGAGAAAATTGGCTAAGTGTTGATACCTTGGGGAGAAGAATTCACTTAGTGTTTGACAGAAAATAGGAAGGATGAAGAGGAAAATAAAGAGGAAGTGAATAAAATCCTTGTCCAGAGATGGAATTTGTCCTACATAGCACAAGCCAAATTCAGAATTGAAGGCAAATCCACAAACAAAGTTCGTTCGAGCATGGAGATGGCCAAAATCTTGGCTAAGTGTTGAATGGTCCAGATGAAAATGTTACAAAATGAACCTGAATAGCCAAAATTTGGCTAAGTATGGGAAATACTTCACAGAGAAAATTCCAATTTCCTCCATTGTGGCGAAAGCACAAAGGCATTATTCTCCAAATTCTAGGCACTTGAAAGAAGCAATCGGGACAACTTCTTGAGGGATTTCATCTCTTGAAGAATTAAAAACAAACTTCCAATTAGAATCAGATGGTGACAAGAAGAGTGTTCCAAACAGATCTCCATACTTAGACAATTTCTCGGCACGAATTGGAGAATTCAAAGAGGAAATCCAAAGGAATAACATCAACCCAGTTCAAGCAGGAGGAATTTTAAAGCAACCAACTTCAAGACCAGACACCTATTCCAAGGGGAGACTTCCAGACTCCAAAGATTCCAATACAGGCAAGAGGAAGAAATCAAATTCAAGATCAAAGTTAGGAAGGAACAAGCGCAAAGGACAGAGTCATCGGCAGAGAAAATATTCTAAGGCAAGCACGTGGAAGAAAAACGGAGCAACCACGGAAGGCATCCAGCACGCTAAGGTGGCGCCTCGTCATCTTCCAACCAATCAAATTGTTCCAAATCAACATGCAACAACTTTCTATTTTATTGTTGGTTTATATTTAGCAAAAAGGACAAGTGTCCTCAAATGAAATTTTCTCATTGGTCGAAAGTGACAAACCCTAATTAGGGTTTTATTTTGTAATCTCGGCTGTTGATTTGAAATCAATCTTGGCCACTGAATTGTAATTGGGGAGCCTATAAATTGAGCTCACCCCTCATTTGTAAAGTGTGGAGACAGTATATGAGATTGTTGCATTGAGACTATTTCGAATAATAAAAGCTCTTATGCATGATTTGCTTTGAATAACTTTTATTGTCAAATAGTAAGTGAGGTTGCATATCTTCTTCCACCATAGATTAAAGTTAGCACTAAGTTAAATAGAATTTGCTTTGAAAGTTGGGTTAAGTGATTGATAGATTGATCGTATTGATTCAATGGTGAAGTATTGCTCATACTTTCTTCGAATGGATGATTTGCATTCGATGCGTAAAGTTAGCCTGAGCTTATAATCGTGGAAGCTTAACTTCAGCCTCATTCGAGGTTTGAAAATTATTATCACACCCCTAGAAGATTGCACCCACTTTGCGTATGTTGTCCTGCAGGAGGCGAAACAAAGTGCGGTTATTTCGCTTCACTGAATCTTACTGTCTCTTAAATTCCTAGGCATAGAATAGATTCCCTGAACCCTTATCTTTTTGCCATTTTTTTTGATATCCAATTAAAGTCCTAATCGAGAAGCCTTTAATGACAAACTCGCCTAAGTCCCAAAGTTGTGAAAATTCCTTTAAACGTAAGTCCCCTTGTTTATTACCAGCAAATCACAACGCCCATTGAGCTTATCCACACATCAAGACCTGACTAAAGAAACCTTGGAATCGCCATATGATCTTCTCGCAATCTTAGCATACGCGGTGGTTTTTCAAGAGAGGATAGAGTGTCTCTGGACATTTTATTCTAAAGTGTTCGGTGGATGATAAAACGTACACCAACAGTATGCATACATGCATATTTACTTGTATATCTCCTTTATGTATAAGTATTCATGAATACACTTGTATCGACGCACACGTATGGCATATCCATCTGCTCTAATATGTTGTATCGATATGAATGTACTTATGGACACTTGTACATACCATATTTATATGTATACATACATATACACATGCCCACCTCTAACAAGAAACATTACTCCACATAAGGTTATACTGGCAAGCATCACTTATTTACACATTCAGAAGAAGATACGACTCCTAATGATACTAAACAAGCCTATGGATGACTTACCCTTAACCTCAACAATGACTTAGCTCACTCAGTCTATAGTATGTGTGTGAATGCTCAATTGGTACTCGTTACTGCTTACCCGACCAAGTTCCTCCCCGAGTGATATCTCTCCTCTGCCTGGAGGATTGGTCCTCTTTCCTGCACACCATGTCACGACAACGAGAGTCATATGCTCAAAACAAAGCAGAATACATGAAATATTTCAAAAGTTAGTTTATTCCCAAATCAATAACCTTTTATTCTCCTTTATGCAGTATTTCACCAAGAATAACATCAAATGAAATAACATTCATATTGAAAACAAGGTACAAGCATCATTAATTTACCTCCAGAATTCACATTTACTCTATCTAGTAATGGTAAATTGTAACGTCACAATTTGGGATGTAACAATACTCTACTAGTAGATGAGGATACAATTGCCCCTTCTGTCATTAACCAAAAAGTTAAAGGAAGGAAGAAGAGTGTAGAGATCAGATTGAAAAAGGCTTCCAAGAGCATAGCTGTTGGCAAGAAATCCACTTGGATTCGACAATCAAAGGGAAGAGGTTGTTTGGGAAATAATGATGGGAAAATTCAAGGCTCTATGCTGGAACTCTTTATGTACTCTCTTTATGTACTCTTTCTCCTTGGGGTGTATTCTCTATAATCTTGGTTACTTTATCTTAATAAACCAGTTATTTTTATTTAAAAGATTGGATTTCCTTCAAATAAACTATATTAATTGTTCAAGGTGCTTTCAGGATGACATGCTCATGTATTAAATACTAGGTGTCAAGCCATTCAAAAACATTTTTGATACTAAATTTGTGTAACTGGCTTGTTGTAAATAAAAATGGAAAAATTCCCTTGGAGAACTACATGACCTTGTTTCCACGGGTGTGATATGTAGGCGGTCCAAATTGGAGGATTTTGGGTAAATAGGTCATGTACAGGGATTTTTTATGTCATGTTTAGAACTTTTTGTATTTAACTCAAGATAAAATATTCAAGTATTTTTGCTATATGATGAGGTAAGGAGTGGTTAATGTGAAATGAGCCATGCATGGTAAATCGCAAGTCACCCTTGAATGACTAAACTTTCTTCTAGCCTTGTAATTGCATTGGAAAGTTATATTGATGAATGACCATATTCAATAAAATGAGTTAGATATAGAAATAAATAGAGTAGGTTAACATTTGTATGCTTATCTGTTCCTTGGCTTATCTTCTTGTCGGAAGGTAAAACTTAGCAATGCTTGTGTTATTTTCTCAAAGGGTGTATTAGGCAATGATTCAATAAACTCTCTCTCTATCTTTGTGTGTGCCTCCCACTCTCTCTCTAGTGGTAATGATAAATTAACAAGTAACCACAAATGAATTACCAATGCTGGATGTAATTAAAGAATAAACTTAGTTGGAACATATACCTTTCTTGAATAGCTTGACTGGATAGCAAGGATATGATTATGTGTATGAATTATGAAATATTTATGTAATTTTAATTTAGTTCTATTTCTTACTCTCTTTGGAGGGGATTGGATTATTAATAATCAAATGCTTGGTTAAGTTTCTGAAAATTATAAATGTAGCATCTTACCTTGCTTTCATGTATGTGAATTAAAAATTTTAATTTTGATTTAATTAGAATTCATCAAGGGTCTGTCTTGGAATGAGTCATCAATAGGATGCGAGTCCTTTGAAATGTTGTGTGTGTTAGTGCTCACACCTTTGGCTTAGGGGCCTTTTGCCACATAGTGTGTACCACTTGGAATGTATCATCCATAGCATCCTCTTTTTGTTTTACCCTTACTTTCTCAAGCACATGTCAACACATCCTTTTGAGCATTGTCAACACTAGGTGGCATTGCATGTGGCAATGAGACCCGCATTTGCATGTTGCCTTGCAATTTTTGTGATGCTTGTTCAAAATAAAAAAAAATTGGTTGTGTTTATTGTAGAGTCTGTCTGGTTAAAAATGGACTTTACAATAGTGACATCAGTTTGACAGGACCCAACACATATTGGACTTGACATCAATTGCAACCATAAGTCAGCCTATAAGTACCAACCAAATAAATTCTATTCCCTAAACTTCTTCTGGACCGTTTCATAGATTCTTGCACTGTTTTTAATATTTCTGTCTGAAAGGAATGATTTGCTTGTAGAATCACCTAATGAGAGACGTGCTTTCTTGAGCAGATTTCTCTCAAAGTAACTTCAGTTCTCTGTACATCAATATTGCCTTGCATATTGTTCTGAGTATAGGCTCTAGAATGACCACCTAGTTTTACCTATGTACAATTAGAACCATGCCTATTTAGAACCTTGACCAAAATAAACAGACGAACAAAGATAAAAATATTTTTATACTCACTGGTGGTAATATGATTCAACTTTACATCTTCCAAATTGGACATAAGAACTTTTATCATGTGACTGACACTCTGTGAGCTTTTCATGTCAGTGCCAACCTCTTTCATCTTTTCAATGGATGCGTTCTTCACTTTTTAAAGTGTTTGTCTCTCTACAGTATGCACCAACCTTATGGGGTGATTGTGTGAATATGATATTTTTTCCCATATCCATTCCCCAGATTTATGGTACAAAATGAGGGAGGGTGATGATTAAAAGAATTAATTCCATTTTATTCTCTAAGTATAATTGAGAAGAGAGGATAAAGGAACTTAACTAGTCATTTCAACATCTCTGTGTTGACAATACCTCATTGCTCCCTCCCTCATGGTCTGACTGGCCAAATTAGCAGGACTAGACTATATGAAAAAGAGCACCATGTAATCCATCTTCAAAATTTAAGTCAATGAAGATTAAGAAAAGTCAAATGTTGGAAATAATCAACACTTTAGAACAGAAAGGAACAAGTGTAGTAAAACAATTTAGCAGCAAATTGGGTGTCCTAGGTTTGAATCCTAGTTTCTAATACATTTCTTCATTATTCTAAAAAATGAGCATTTTGTCAAACAGTTAGCATGAATCTAAAAATCATAAAATAATTATCTGAAAAGAAGCCAGGGAATTGAAAAAGTGTTGTAGCTGAAGCAATCAACTGATAAAACATTGTTATTTCCAACCCAAATTGTTGATTTATTAATTTTTCCATCAGTTGGTCTTCATATTAAAAATGAAAAATCTTTTGCTTTAGAAAAGCAGTATATATTAAAATTTGCATTTCACACAACACAAACCAGTACACAAAAATTTAAAATCAGATTCCCACCCCACACTATTGTTTTTTATTTTTTGGAATACATAAATCACACCAAACATTGAGTCCACACAAACCCCAAAAAATTGAAAAACAAACCACAACCAAATTCCCATTGAATATGAAACTCAATCAGTAACTTTCAGCATAGTGGTGATTTCAGAGTGAAACCACACAGCTAGCTAGGAAGGTTTTTGTCCCCAAAATTGGATTTATTAAAAGTTTTTCATCCTTAGGTAAATAGGAGAACAAAGTTCATCTCAGAGCAAACAATGAAAATTCAACAATAACCTCCTTTATAACATTTTCAAAGAAAAGTTTTCTTTTTCGTTAATTTTTTGAAAAGTGCTTTTTTTGCTTTCTTGTTGCTTTTTCATAAGAGCGTTTATTTGCTTTTTCATTGCTTTTCCAAAAATCTTTTTGGTTTTTTGTTGTTTTTTTTCAAAAAAAAAATTCCTTAATAAAATATAAAGTGTCCTTATGATTGCTTTTCGGCACTTTTTGCTTAGTGACACTTTATCTTGAGGGTATATACAACTTTCTCACAAAAAAATTGCTTACCAAGGATTTAACTTGATAAATCTCTCCCAATTTCTTCATGTACATTTAACAACACAAAGCTTACCAAGCAAAGTCTGATAAGACCCTTTTCTTTTCTATCCAATTTGTCCTAGTCTTCACGTAATGTTGCAACAAGTTTGGATTTGGATATTGCAGCCCATAGATCTGTTGTGACCTTTTCACACATCGCCCCATTCAAAATGGGGACCCCTAATTTTTGCTCCATTCTGGTCTTTTTTGGCTTTGGTTCTTGTCTCTCTCTCTGTGTCTATCTCTTTTCTATGGTCTGCTTTTCGGGGACGTTCCCGTCTTTTGAGCTTAAACATGAAATTTGGCCAAGTCTGAAATTAGGGTTTCCATCCTTCTGGTCAATCCGAGGTCAAACGAAGTAAATAAATTGAAAATTGAGATTAACGTTGATGTCAGCATGCTTCCAGCAGGCTCTTAGCAAATTTTCATCAAATTCCGAGTACTTACTATTTTTAGTAAGTGTGCAATTACAGGCAGTCCTTCAGTATTTTTTAGATTCCGACAGTCACACTGCATTTAGAACACATCAAGCTGCTCGCGTGCAAAATTTGAGCTGAAACAGACAACTTTCTATTTTTAGCAGTCCAGCTTCTGGAGCAGATTTCAAGGCTTGGATGCAGAGTTTTTCAACACATGTCTGGAGATTCCTTCTGGGTTTTCAGAGACCTTCGCGATGGTGTGACATGCAAAGTGAAACGACAACTTTCAGAGTTCAGCCTTCCGAGGCTATTTTTAGGGTTTGCATGTTAGGATTTTCTTTGCATGTCGGATGATTCCTTATGGGTTTTTCGAGAGCTTCGTAGTGATGTGACATGCAAATGGAGATAATCACTCCTTTAGCAACTTACTATTTTTAGCAGGTGCGTCCCAACAGCCGCCTCCCAGCACTTCAGAATCACGAGCTGATCGCAATGCAACAGAAACGAGAACAAACGGAGACCATTTGATACGCATGCAGAACAAATTAGGGTTTCCAGCATCGGGACCTGAAAAGAGGGGTAAAAAGTCAGAATTTTTGAAAACCGGTGTAAACCACCGCAATCAGTATCCTTCAAGCTATCTGCTGGTAAAATTTGAAGTCAAACGGAACACTTACTATTTATAGTAAGTCATTTTGGAAACAGGCTAAAAATAGCAAATCAATTGCATGCGCTAGTGTTAGCAGGCAGGTCACGTGGTGAGGAGCACCCCATTCGAATTTCAAGTCAATCTGAGCTGTGGAGACATCAGAAGCAAGCAGTTACTATTTATAGCAAATCACCTTCAGAAATGGGCTAAAAATAGCAGGCCAACTAAAAATGGCAGTGTCAACAGGGTAACAAGGTCGTGAGGATACAGTGTTTGAAATTTCAAATCGTTCTGAGCTTCAAAGATGCAAAAATCGAGAGACTTACTATAAATAGTAAGGCACAGAGAAGCTGGCGAAAACGAGGAAAAAGTGGCTAAGTCTGGAACTTCGTCCTGCAGCTACCTAGAAATGCACCCAAGTTGATGAAGAAGCATGGAGAAAATTCTAAGTATAAACTTTGTCCACCTCTTAGGCCAAAATGCGCCCATCCAGCAAAGAAGTCAAAGAAAGTCAACATTTTTCATCCTCCTGCCTAGCCAAAATGCGCCCAAGGGAAGCTGATGAAAGTTGAATTTTTTTTTTCTAAGTGTTGAATATCCTCCACCACCCCCTAAATGCGCCCATCCTGCACATAGGTGGAAATGCGCCCAAGAAGAGAAGAAGTCAAATGAGTCAAAGTTTTTCATCCCTCTCCCTATGCAAAATGCGCCCGAAAGAGGGCATGTAAGGACAAGAAAGGAGAAGTTGAAAGGTCACAAAAGGACGTGGTTACAAGTTTCATCCTCCTCTACATGAAAAATGCGCCCAAAATGTAAAAGGTCAAAGGAGTAAACAAATTTCGTCCTCCTTACATGCCTAAATGTGCCCAAATGGGGCCATGTGAGGACAAAATGAGGGAGGTGAAGAGTCATATGCAAGGCGTTTGAAGTTGAATATCCTCCTCACCCTCTAATATGCGCCCATCCTCCTGCTAGGCTCAAATGAGCCCAAAAGAGGGCATGTGAAGACGAAAACAGGGAAGTTGAAGAGTCATCCCTCATGCAAGCCAAAATGCGCCCAAGTTGAAGAGAGTAAAAGTGAATGTAGGGTGGCGAATAAGGTAAAGGGTGAAGTGAAATACTCCAAGGCGTGGTGAAAACAAGGTAAATGCTAGGCGTGGTTATTATTTTTCTTCAAGTGCTATGTGCGCCCAAGGTGGTAAGTGCCAAAGTGTTAGAAAATATTGCCAAGGGTGAATAAAATGCTAGGCGTTGAGAGCTTGTTTTTTCTTCACACATGATGCGCCTAAGGTGGTGAGTGAAAATAAATATTGCTAAGACATGGAAATTTAAATATCTTTCAAATGTGAAATAAAATACAAGGTGATGAATAAATTTTTTTCGTAAGGCGTTGAAGATGATGGAACTAAAGTATGATGTGCTTGCAGGAAGATCTTCTAAGTAAAATAATTTTTTCTCACAGGCAAAGTGATTGAGTTGAATATAAAATTTTCTAGGCAAAATTTTCAAAATGATTTAAATTTTTCTAAGGCAAAGTATTTTCTTCCTTAGAAAATACGCCTAGACCCAAGGTGGTGAAAATTCTTCCTGAAGCACGAGCAAACTTTCCGGTGATGAAATTTGAAGATGATGACAATGCGGGATGAATTTAAAAAATTTTCAAGTCAGAGCAACGGGATGTTCACAGAGATGAACGGATTTAAATTGGTGGAGTAATATTTTTCTAAGGTTTAAAAATTTAAAATTTTAAATGAACCTGTTCGTCGTGTACCCATGGATTCATCACGTTTGAGAGAAAATTTTCTTCTGGGTATTGGACGTCTGTGATGAGGAATGGATTTCTATGTCTTCCGCACTTCGCCAACGTTTTTCGGATGAAGAATTTAATTAGTGCTCAAATTGTGAAATTTTCCTAAGAAAAATTTAAAATCTTCTAAGGCAAATTTGAATAAAATGATTTTTAAAAGGAGAATGCTTTGAACGATGAATTTGAAATGAGTTGCCTAGATGATTTTAATCCAGTTCTTCACAGATGAATTTTCCAGAGCGTCAGAGATGATTCAAATTTAAAATTTGCAAGACAAGAGCTACGGCTGGTGAATTAAAAGATGAATTTAAATTAAAAATTTTCGAAAGTGAATTTGAAATGTGGCAGTCAAAGTTGAACTTCTAGAAGGTTGAGATTCTCAGACAAGTGTCAGAAATACCAGAGAGGGAAATTCAAACGAAGTAGTGGGAGTTTAATTCACTGGCTATACTTAGCCTCTTCTAGAATTCGATTTTTGCTATAAATTGAGAGGTTATTCACTTATTTTGCACAACTGGAGAGAGTTCGATTTGCTCTGAGTTTGGAATTTATGAGTGCTGAGGACTGAAGCTTGAGAAGTTCGAAATTTTGCTGAGGACTGGAGAGTTTGCTGAAGGCTGAAATTTGTGAGTTGCTGGAGCTGAGAAAGTGCGCACTTGCTAAGTTGTTTGCTGATTGAAAGGTGCGAATTTACTTGAGTTGTTGCTGAAGCTCGATTTGTTGCTGAAGTTTGAAGTTGCCAATGCAAGTGAGGGAATTTCGATTTGAAGAAGATCACATTGCTGAAGTTGAGAAGGACGACTTGAATTTGTTGCTGAAGTGCAAATCTGAAGTAAATGATTGCTGAAGGAGTACGAATTTTTAAAGAGTGAGGTTACTAAAATCTGAAGTTGCTAAGGAGGTGCACACCTAAGTTTGAAATTTGCTGAAAGTGCGAACTTGCTGATTTGGAGCTTGCTAAGTGATTGAAGCTCGAATTTGTTGAAGAAAGAAGTTGAGATGGTTGAGGCAAGGGCGACTGGCAAGGATAACAACGGTGCATCCAGGCAAGCAGTTATAAAGAAACTGAGCAAGACATTTATGCCAGAATCAAAGCTCACTTCGAAGTTGGGCAAGTTGACTGATACAAATTAAGGCTCCATCAACCTAGAGACTTTCAAGAATAGAATGCTGGGGATTGGTAGTCATCGACCTTCGGACACCTCACATAACATTGTTCGAAGCGGGTTATATGCAGCTGCTAATTTCCCACCAGCCATTCAGTGTCCAGAGCTGATGATGGAGTGTGCCAACTGTTACGAGAAGGATCACAGGTCAATCATGTCACCAGATGGACAAGTGCTCACCAACCTCACTCCTTCAGCTATTGGCGTGGCTTTTGGAATCCCAGTGCACAGGAACATGATTTACAAGTCTAGAGAACAAGCTGAACGAATGTATGCTTCAGCATTCAAAAGATGTACAGCGACAATCAATACTCAATGGATGAGCAACCCTAAGCCCTCTCGGACGAAGTTGCCAAAGCAAATCATAGCTGATGACTTGAAGCAGGAGTACTGTGATCTCATTATGATGCTGAGCAGAGTTGGAGGTTGCCTGCAGTCGTTTATTTTCGAGCCATGGATGTTCTATTATATCAACCTTGTGCTGGAAGGAAAGGATTACGTCAACTGGGCTGCAATGATCAGTGACCACTTGCACGAACAACTCCTGAGCCTAAGAAGAACAAAGACATTTTATATGAGCTCTTACATCATTTACATGTTGGCTCGTATGACGAAGTGTCGAGGAATTTCATACAAGGAACCTGTTGGTTGTGGCTCTCACCAGTTTAAAATTCATGAGGCTTGTCCGCAGTTGCATTTGGCTAGTACTACTCACTACAAGCGTGCAAATGACGCCTTCACCATGCATATCACGAGAACACTCCAGGAGCGGATACATCACAGGATCTTGAGGGAGGCCCAAAAATTGATTGAAAGGTATGGGTGCTGGTTTATACAGTTTTTGAAGTTTTCTTACATAAGGCTGCAAGGGTTTTCCTCATATCCATACAGGCTGCCTAAGTACCCAACCAATAGAATATTGATGTTAGAGATATCTAGGCAATTGGTTGCCTACGATAAAATCTAGAAGAAAAAGAAGGGAGGTGTTGATTTCCCAATTGTCATGGGCAACTCGGATGAAGTGTCCTTCATTACAGGCAACTAGAGAAGCCGAGAGTGAGCTTCAATTTTATCACTTTTCCTATCACACCAGCCGACAGCACTATGATCCACATAATAACATCAAATGGGTACTGTCAGAGGAGTTTAAACACAAGGCAAATATTGAGGATTATTGGGCTGATGCATCATATGAGGTTGAAGTCAGGAAAAGAATGTTCTCTCGGTTGCCAATTAACATGATCAGAGAGTGTGAAGTGGTTCCGGTTCCAGACCAGGTGAATGAGGACATGGACGTTGTCCATCCAGATTATGGCGCAGTGAGAGATACTTCACTTCCACTCCCGGATTGGTCAGAACCAGAGGTTGTTGACTTGGACACACTTTCTATTCCGGTCCTGACATTTACCAGGGCATGGGTTGACAGGCGTGTGAGCAGATTGAAGAGTAGGTCGATTGCTTTGACTTACAATTTGATGGGGGATCACAGGACACCCACCACTGGTAGGAAGAAACAAATCACACGAGGTCTGGAATCTCGAAGGAAAGAGCCAGTTCGGCAGGAGCCCGTTCAGCCGGAGCCTCCAGGAGTTGCAATTGAATCGCCCACGCCATTGGAGACACGTTCTCCAAGTATACAGGAGGTTTCCTTGTTTGCTGATCAAAGAAAATGCATTGAATCAGGTGCAAGCAGGTACAGGGAAATAATCAACCTCCACGGAGAGAGTCAGTTGGCCAGAGCGTCAACGCACCTAGTAGGGTTGATCAGCAAGATGATGAGGGGACTACTACTGACCCTCAGTTTCAGCAAGAGTTAGAGACGGCTTTGGAGGATGATGATGATATAGTTTCAGGAGATACTCAGCCACTTGAGGACAATGAGCCTCACCAGAATGATGTAGAAGTTGAACAAGTCCGAGAAGTAGAGGCATAAGAACAACAACCATTTGACATACAGTATACAGTACATGATTGGCTCAGGGATAGGATGAGAAGAAGCCCCAGGAAAGAGATCGATCCAGCAGTTGAAATGGAGGAGTTTTTAAACAGGATCAACGCACCTCCACAGAAGAAGAGAGCACGAAAGTTTTCGAAGATATCAACTGAGGAGGATGGCTCTCGCACTCTTCATGTGGCAGTGCCTCAGGTTGATTGTGACCGAGATGAAGCAGTACCCGAGAATTATGTGGTCACAACATTGGAGTTAGGACGCCCCACAGGTGCACAGGTTGTAGAGGAATGCGATAACTCCTACCTCGCCCTCAAGGACAGGTTATTCAAAAAGGAAGGAAAGTATAAAAAGTTGAAAAGAGAGCATAAGGCCTTGATTGGATATGTGCAACAGTTGTCTCGTTCTCATGGGCAGGAGATTCCAGTGATAGAGCTTCCACTTGAGATACCTAGAGAGTCGATTAGTGGCTTGTTGGAGTTGGGGAAGATGGCACAAGAGGCAGATAAGTGGGTCACAGGAGTTCGTGCTGAGACAAAAAAGTTTATGGAGGACCTCGCTTTTGCTTTTCAGCAGGCTTCCAGTATTTTGGCACGAATGGAGGCAGTTGATCATGCTTGGGGATATGCTTCTGTTTATCAGAGCAAAGTAATTCAGCGTCTTGAGGCATTGAGGCATGTTCCTTTGCGGTTGCTGATTGATGGAGGGGTCATTCAGGAGAATGACAGGTATGATTTTTCTAGATGGTATTCTTCAGCGATCACAGGACGTGGTTTTTTCGACGCGGCACAGGCGGATTCAACTAGGATACGGAAGGCTATGGCCAATATCATTGATGGAGTTCAGAATACTTTTGAGGCCATATTTGCTAGGCGGTTGAATCCAGATGAGGTGAATATTGATAATTTGAGGGGTAGGCTGGTGCCTTTCTTTTCAGAGGTAAAGACCTTCGTACAAGATGATTTCGAGAACACTTCTACTTTCTCCAGCTTGATTCAGAGCACGCAGGATTCCCTAGTTGCTTGGAGAAAATCTTGTGCAAGGCATGAACCATCAGTCACGGTGTTAGAGTTTCAGCTAGATTGCATTCCACCCATTTCAGTTCAGGAGGTTGAGGCTGTACTTGGCAGGTTCGTTGAGTTTGTAGCTAGAGAGAAGGAGAATGGGAATGCACTACTGGACGAGGATCTTCTAGAAGACTGATTGTGGGCATTTATTGCCTTTACTATTTTTGGGAGTGAGTGGGAATCTTTGTTCATTTATTACACCACTCCCCATTCTGGCAGTTTTTAGGGTTAGGGCTGAGGTGGCTTAATCTTAGCCACTCTTTTGATTGTAATCTTAGCCGTCCATTGGATTGGGCTATCTATAAAAGGGGGACTCCCCCTCATTTGTACCTCATTAGAAATTAGACATCAGATTAGACTAGAGATTGGAGATCAGAGTAGAGGCATTTTGTTTGATAGTATAGCATAGTGTGGAGAAGAAAGAAAGTTTTCCCTTTGAAAACTTTTGTGGAGATTGTTGTGTAAAACTTTCATGATAATAGATCTTTTCATTGATGGTGGAATTTGTCTTTGCCATGAATAGCTAGCAAGGTCTCTTCATCCTTTCGGATCCAAGTAGCATAAAGTAGCGTAATTTTCATTTCATGCAAGTAGTTTACTTTGGATGTGTAGTGTTTTATTGAGGTGGCTTCATTTCATTCCATACCACTGGCAACTTGTTGATGACAAGCTCGCCTTGCGTGGTCGACTGGAAATCATTTTGAATTTAACTTTGATTGTGATTTCGTATACTTATATGCGTCGTTCTGATGGTGTACGTATGCTAAATTGTAATCCGAACATCTTTCGCTATTCCTTTGAAGATTGCACTAATTTTGTTGGGGCTGTCCGAAGTGAGGCTAGGTGAAATTCGGTCGAAGTCTGCCGAAATTGAGCTCCACATATCTTGCATTTAGAATAGAATATAAACTTCTTAGGCCCTACACTCATTTACTTTCCGCACATTCCTGGTTAACTTTAGGAAACTCGCACCTCATTGCCAAATCATACGCACAAAATCCCCTTCAAATCATTCACCTACTGTTAACTGCAAGTATCTTGAACAATTGTGTAAGTCCCCTCGTAAGAAAACAACAATTCACATCAAACCAACTGAGGGTGTTCCAAGTATTTCAGAACCTTGGAGTTGAAAGCATGAACTCACTTGCAATCTTAGCATGCTGAATACTTTGTTCAAGAGAGGATAGAGTATCCGTTAGGAAACTTTATTCTGTGTTGGTGCGGTCGTAAAAACCACGTCAACAAGATCTCTATCCATGGGCACATCCTCCATCTTGAGCTTCCAAAGTGCAAATTTAGTGTCCAAGAACTTCATCTCTATTTTTGATATGCTTGCTATTTTCCCTACAACAAGATCTCCATCTATACAAGCTCCCACTCGATCCAAGATTAGTATAAATAACCTTTGTCTCTAATACCTAGAATCCAAGGTCATTAGGTTTTGATACCAAACAAAAGGAAGCAGAGGTGTGAAATACAATTCCTACACTAATCTATGAGAGGAGGTACATGTAAAAAATAAAATTGATCATATAGCTACAAAGAAATAAACACAAAAGCAATATCCCTAACATAGTGATTTACATGGGGAAAACCTTTTCGGGATTGAAACCCCATACCCCAAAGCAACCCAATGTATTATTTAGTAATCAATGGTTACAATACATTTGAAAAATCATAGCCTTTATAGGAGTATCACCAATGAGAGAACTAGATCAATTTTGATAGCAAAATAGTACCTACAAAACTCACCATGAAACCTTCATTTCAAGCGCCCAATAAATAGGAGAAGCAATATATGAATCCATCAAATGGTAATTAGGAAACCATTAGTTAAAACCATCCAAAATGTGGTGCCCAAATCCCTACTTAAAAATCTAATGCACAAATCCTAAGAGGAGTGCATAGGCTAAATATGACATATTCCTTCCACTTGCCATAAGCACATCATAACCCATTCACCAACTTAGGTGCTCCATTATGTTCATTCAAAGCTGTCTTATGATATGTCATAAGTTGGTTAACAAGTGTAACTCCCACTTATAGTTTTCTTATGTGTCATACATGCTCGTACATTTCTAATGTGAGAGGCCCAACTTTTGAAGGCCATAACTTTTGATTTGGAAAGTTGATAGAGCCAATTATTTAAAAAAATTGTAGAGCTTGGAGAAGTCCGTGTTATTGTAACCTGCCTACTCCGATTAAGCCATGTTTCGACATTTTTTAGGGCCAAAGTCAACCTTTAGAGCGCCTTGAAAATTTCATTTTTATATTCTATGGTCTGAAAATTACTTTTTTTTTTTCCATAACATTAGGATGCAAGATTGAGACATCTTTCCTATCAGTAATGGGAGGTTGTAGGTTTCAATTGTAGTTGATCCATGGAAAATTTAATACCAAACTTGCCTTTTTTCTTAAAACTTTCTTATTTCATTCTTCATTACAACAAAACTTTGTCTTTCAGTTTTGGGCTAAGGATGACAGTTTAGCAGCAACACTTTATTCATGCAAATGAGCAAATATGACTTTGAGTAAGTGACAAAAAAACTTCTGACTGTGAATGCCATTTTTGTTTGTTTTGTAGTTTTTGATTTTTTTGAGGGTTTTTGCAATATATTGAAAGAATGCGATTTTGGAATAAATGATACTAGAAATTAATAAAATTGCAAGAATTGAATCTAAATAGCAATGAGGGCGGGGGCCCTAGCTTGGTTGGCTAAGTAATTCCGTTGCGGCTCTGCTGGTCACAAGTTCTAGTCTCCCCCCCGTCCCGTGGTACCGGAGGGCGTGGTGCCCAGCGCCGCCGGCCGTTAAAAAGTTTACGAGCGATCGCGCTTTATAGGTCGAGGCACCCGATTCGCCGGTTAAAAAAATCTAAATAGCAATGAACATATATCTCAGCTGCAATCGCCTTTATTTCTTCAAATAACAAATTACAATAGAGAAAGGCAGGCATGCACATGAAAAAGCAGCTATAAACGAATTGAAGAACCTGATTGTATTTATTCGCAGCAATGAAAGACAACTGGAAATGAATGGCTGAATAAACAAAGATCTCCAACGCCAGATAGCACCCAAAGGCCCTCAATAAATATGCGTCCAAGGTAGAAGTTAAATCGCCTAGTAAAGCAAGGTGTTTTCTTGCACAAATCCACACGCCAATCTGCTGGTACAGTACGACCTGACAGCAATTAATAATGATGGTATGGCTGAAGGAAAAGTGGCCTGTGATATGATGGATGAAGCTGAAAGTCGACCTCCCTATTGATTCAGTATTCTTCTTCAAACTCTTATTTATTTCTTTCCTCTGTAAGCACAAATATGACTTCTGAATAAAGTCACCCACTGACAAGCTTCAACTGGTATCTCACAGTCTGAGTATGTCTGATTCTGAAGAGGGAATGTTCTTCAAAACCCAATGATTTGTAGAAACCCTTGTTTCACAAACCCCAATGTTCTCAGAGAGAAAAATAGACAAATTAGAATAATTCACAATGAAGTTCGATTTGCCTTGAGATGAAATATAAACCTTCTCTCAATAAGTCGACCCAAAAAAGCAAGTGAATGAGCATTTTAAATATTATAAAATTCGTCTCTTCAAACTTAGGAAAAATAATTAAATATGGCGTCCCCTTTTAATAAATGACTATTGAGTAAATAAGTCATTAATAATCGAACCTTTAATATAAAGTATAAAATACTTTATATTATTCCATTGATATTTTAATATTTAATTAATTGACTTTATATTATAAAGTCACAACTTAAATATTTCTCCCAATATGATTAAATGCTTTGATATTCACTATCTGCTCGCCAGACTGTCAAACTGGGTCAAAACTGAACTGACCAACTGAACCGACCAACTGAACCAGGTGCCCTGCCATAAATAGCAACCCGTGCCCGGCTGACTTACTATAAATAGTAAGTATCTGTAAATCACTCTGTAAGTGTCTACCAAGGCCCAAACTTGAATCAACTGCTAGAGTAATGTTCCCAAATGCTGGATAACTGCCTCAAGTGACCTTCTAATCACGTCTGTTAGCCTATGAAGGTCTGAGTAATAGGCTAACCCCTAAACCAACTGTATTGCCTAGGAAGGGGACATTACAATCCGCCCTCCCTGAAATTGCTTGTCCTCAAGCAATCTCAGCTCTGGATGCTGTAAAATCTCCTCTGACTCCCATGTAGCATCCTCAACCGGCAAGTCTCTCCACTTAATCAAATATTCTCTGATGACTTGCCTCCGAAGATGTCTCTCTCTAACATCGAGGATGGCCTCAGGCACTAATATCAACTTCCCCTCATCATCAAGGGGTGGCAGTACTGGCGAGGGAATCACATGCTGACCCAACGCCTTCTTCAGGCGTGAAACGTGAAACACGTTGTAAACCCTGCTATCCGCTGGTAAATCCAACTCATATGCAACCTCGCCCACTCGCCTGATGACTCGAAATGGACCATAGTAACGAGGTTTCAACTTCTCTGCACCACTCTTTTGTAGAGTGGATTGTCGATAGGGCTGTAACATGAGATACACCATGTCACCCACTGCAAAGGAACGCTCAACACTTTTCTGATCAGCATACTACTTCTGCTGATTCTGTGCCCGCTGAATATTGTCTCTGAGAGACCTCAAAATATCCTGCTGATCCTGCATCATATCACCTGCGCTAGGCACTCTGCTATCACTCAACACCAAATCCAAAAGGTTGGGCGCCTCATACCCGTATAATGCCATAAAGGGCGTCATCTGTATAGTCATGTGGTGAGTAGAGTTATAACAGTACTCACAGAGGTATATCCACCTCACCCAAGCTCTTTGCTGTCCAACTATATAATTGCATAGATATCCTTCCACCCACTTATTGACAATTTCCGTCTGTCCATCTGTTTGTGGATGGTAGCTGGTACTAGGTGTCAGTTCGGTTCCACAAAGTCTGAACAACTCCTGCCAAAAGTTGCTCATGAACCAACTGTCTCTATCGCTGACTATAGTCCGAGGCAAACCATGCAACCTGAATACCTCTCTGAAGAAGAGCTCTGCAGTCTGCGATGCTGTGAATGTAGTGGTGATCGAGAAGAAGTGTGCATATTTTGTCAGCCGATCAACAACCACATAAATACAATCTTTACCTTGGGCTTTCAACAAACCCGTGATAAAGTCCATTGATAAACATTCCCACTTCCTGTCAGGTATCGGAAGTGGCTGAAGCAATCCAGTAGGATATGTGTTTTCCTATTTGTTCTGCTGGCAAACAAAATACTCTCGTACATACTGAAGAATATCAGTTCTTAGCCCCTTCCAAGTAAACCGTTCCCGTACTAGGCTTATATGTTTTAAAATAACCGGGATGGCCCGCCATAGGAAGATCATGAAAGGCTCTCAGAACTGTATCCTTCAACTCTGAATCAGGAACCAAGAAAATCCGCCCCTTGTAAATGATCAAGTCATTCACAATGGTGTATCTACTATCCCGCTCTGTCCCATCAACTATGCTAGAAGCCCATGGGTTCTTAGCATACTCCGCAATAATCTTGTGTCTCCAATCCTCGGAGATCTGTGCCATAGCTTCAACTGAGGTCTGCGAGACAATGCATCAGCTACAACATTCTGCTTCCCCTTAATGAAGGTGATATCAAAATCATACGATTGCAGTTTGCTGACCCATTTTTGTTTTCTTTCATTTAAGTCCCGCTGTCCAAGGAAGTGTTTCATGCTATTGTGATCTTACACACTGAATTTATTGCCCACCAAGTATTGCCTGAACTTAGCCAAAGCGTGCATAATGGCTAACATCTCCTTGTCATAAATGCTATAAAATCTCTCAGGACCCCTAAGCTTCCTACTCTCAAAAGCAATAGGGTGTCTCTCCTGCATCAAAACGGCACCAATGTCCTCTCCTAAGGCAACACAATACAAATCAAATGACTTCGTAAAGTCTGGTAATGCTAACACTGGACATGAAGTCATAATAACCTTAAACCTGTCAAAGCACTCTTGAGCCTGTGGTGACCAAGCAAATGCCCCTTTCTTTATCAAATCAGTAAGGGGTGCGGCATGACGTGAGAACCTGCTAACAAATCTCCTGTAAAAAACACATAACCCAATGAATCCTCTGAGCTGGGTAAGGTTCTCTGGTACTGGCCACTCTACTATAGCTTGGACCTTCTCAGGGTCCATATTGACTCCCTTGGCACTGATGATGTGCCCAAGATACAACAACTCAGCCATGCCTAGGTCACACTTGGACTCCTTGGCATACAAGGACTCCTCAGCCAAAATACCCAAAACTGTATCCAAGTGAGCTAAATGCTCCTCCCATGACCTACTGTACACCAGAATGTCATCGAAGAAGACCAGCACAAATCTCTGTAGCTAAGAACTGAAGACCCTGTTCATTGTAGCCTGAAAGGTAGCAGGTGCATTGGTCAGACCGAAAGGCATAACCAAGAATTCGAAGTGACCGCAATGGCATCTGAAAGCGGTTTTCTCTATGTCTTGCTCCCTCATCCGAATCTGATGGTACTCGGATCTCAAGTCAATCTTCATGAAGAAGATAGCACTGTGCAATTCATCAATCAACTCATCGATGTGGGGTATCGGGTACCTGTTCTTAATTGTTTTCTTATTGAGCTGGGGGTAGTCTATACACATCCGCAGTGATCCATCCTTTTTCTTCACCAATACAACCAATGAAGCAAAAGGTGACTTGCTAGGTCTGATATGCCCCATAGCCAACAACTCACTGATTGTTTTCTCTATCTCGTCCTTGAGGTGTTTCAGATGTCTGTAGGGTGTAATCATAATGGGCTTTGCACCCTCCTCCAACTTAATAATATGCTCAGTGCCTCTATCTGGAGGTCTGCCAGGTGGAATATCACTAAACACTTTAGAGTGTTTAGTCCTCAGTATTTGAATGTCAGGATGGTACTCGACCTTCTGCTGCTCCTGCTGTGCTAGTAACAACATACACTCTGCAGCCCAATCTACCATATCATGACGAATGAGTCTCTCCATCCGTCTGAAAGATACCATCCTTAGATTACTCTCTCTGATGGCTTTAATGACATGTGGTTTCCTGTTTACCTTGAACTTCATCTCCATGTCTCGAAGATTGAGTGTGAACTCACCAAAATCGTGAAGCCATGCCATCCCAAGTACCACATCAGTATCTCCCATATTACCAACGTAGAATTCAGCCTTGAACTCATAGTTGTTTAGCCGCATTGGAAGATCTGTTATCTTTCTATCACATTTGAGGGTGTACCCATCAGCTACCTTGACTCGAATACCCTCAAACTCCTCTGTCTATATACCTCGTCTCTCTACCAACCGTGCATCTATAAAGTTATGAGTAGCACCAATGTCAAGTAGAGTGATCACTTTCTAACCTGCTAGGAGCCCATGTAGTCTAAAAGATCCATCTCTCTGAAGACTAGTCAAATGTGCCTTCTATAACTTTCTTCCTCCCTCATTTTCACCATCATTTTCAGACCTTTCATCATCTGAATGCTCTGAATCAGCTTGCTGGTCTGACAGATCAGATTGCTCTTCACCCTCATAAAACCACTCCATCTGGTTATTTTTCACTTTGGGACAAAGAGGGCATACATGCTTCTCATCATAAGGTGCCTTGCACCAAAAACACAACTTTTTCTTGCGTAAATCATTCAATGTTTCCTTGTCAAATGGTGGTGCATTTCGTTTCTTAGGATCAGGTGGATCCTTCTTTTTGTCAAATGACCTATTCCTGTCAAATGATCTATTAGGCCTCGTATAAGGTGTTGAGACTAAAGAGAACTTGCTATGAGGTGTTGCAAGCTCCATACTGCGTGCCTTCCTCATGGCCTCCTGAAGAGTAGGAGGATCAAATGCCTTGACCCAACCTCTCATCAGCTCATATAATCCCTCGATGAAGAGAATGACAAGTCTCCTCTCTGAAATACCTGTCACCATGACTGCAACCCTTTGAAATTCATCGATGTAGGAATCCAAACTACCTATCTGTCTGAGCTGAGCTAGCTCCCTGAAATAAAGTTCTAGATCCTTTTTGTCAAAACGCTCTATGAGCCTGCTGGTGAACTCTTGGTAGGTGGTAACTGTGTGATGACCAAGTGTGTACATGTCGTGATGCCACCAGTCATGCACCAACCCATCAAGATGCAGTGTAGCAAACTTAATGGCCTCGTCCTCCTACATAGGTCTCAATGATAGGTAATTGTTTAACTTCTGTACCCAAGACCTCGCTGAACTCTTATCTGAGCCATCAAAGTAAGGCAAGATAATCTTGCTGATTGCATGCTAAAGATCCCTGTTCATCTGTGGCTGTGGCTGCTGGTGCTGAGGAGCTTTGCGGTCAAATCTACCTCCTTTGGGTTTATGCACATCCATAAAATCATGGAAATACAAGGACTACCTAATCTCAAGTGCCAATGTCGAGTACTCCCCAAAGAATCTGGTCACATTTGCCACCGACATGCCATGATGTGGATGAAACTCAGGCTGGTGACCCTGCTTCTCTGCCTCCGGCGTCGAAGGTGCCTCTCTAGATATAAATGTAGGTTGTCCCGGCCTACGCTCATGCAAGATAGGTGATGATTGCCGCTGTACTGACACCAGTGGCTGGTCTATGCCTGCAGTCCCGCTCGTCTGCCCTATCTGAAAGTAGTGCTGCTGAGGTGGAGTATACTGCCTCATCGTGCCCATCAATTGAGACATCATGTCCATCATATTATCATGCCTGCGCTTGAACTCATCATTAGAAATCTCACCTCCAGCATGCTCTTTCCCTGAATCCCTGTGTACCTCTGAAGGAATCTCACGATCTGCCATCAGTGTAGTGACACTATTCTCACTGCTATTGGAACTGGATCTGTGAATACCCAGAACCCCTGATACTGTCTCACCTTCAGGAATAGGTGGACCTGTCCAATCCTTAATTCTGCCTGTTCCTCTACCCTTACTGTAGAAAATAATATCTCTACTCATGAAAAGCATCGAAAAAGCACATAGCTGACTGAAAAAGCAACTGAAAAAGCACAGGATGGCAGGAAAACTGTGCTCTGATACCACTTTAAGAGACCAGTTGTCTCTCAACCCAAAAACTTCTGACTGTGAATGCAATTTTTGTTTGTTTTGTAGGTTTTGATTTTTTTGAGGGTTTTTGCAATATATTGAAAGAATGCGATTTTGGAATAAATGATACTAGAAATTAATAAAATTGCAAGAATTGAATCTAAATAGCAATGAATATATATCTCAGCTGCAATCACCTTTATTTCTTCAAATAACAAATTACAATAGAGAAAGGTAGGCATGCACATGAAAAAGCAGCTATAAACGAATTGAAGACCCTGATTGTATTTATTCGCAGAAATGAAAGACAACTGGAAATGAATGGCTGAATAAACAAAGATCTCCAATGCCAGATAGCACCCAAAGGCCCTCAATAAATATGCGTCCAAGGTAGAAGTTAAATCGCCTAGGAAAGCAAGGCGTTTTCTTGCACAAATCCACATGCCAATCTGCTGGTACAGTACGGCCTGACAGCAATTAATAATGATGGTATGGCTGAAGGAAAAGTGGCTTGTGATATGATGGATGAAGCTGAAAGTCGACCTCCCTATTGATTCAGTATTCTTCTTCAAACTCTTATTTATTTCTTTCCTTTGTAAGCATAAATATGACTTCTGAATAAAGTCACCCACTGACAAGCTTCAACTGGTATCTCACAGTCTCAGTATGTCTGATTCTGAAGAGGGAATGTTATTCAAAACCCAATGATTTGTAGAAACCCTTGTTTCACAAACCCCAATGTTCTCAAAGAGAAAAATAGACAAATTAGAATATTCACAATGAAGTTCGATTTGCCTTGAGATGAAATATAAACCTTCTCTCAATAAGTCGACCCAAAAAAGCAAGTGAATGAGCATTTTAAATATTATAAAATTCGCCTCTTCAAACTTAGGAAAAATAATTAAATATGGCGTCCTCTTTTAATAAATGACTATTGAGTAAATAAGTCATTAATAATCGACCCTTTAATATAAAGTATAAAATACTTTATATTATTCCATTGATATTTTAATATTTAATTAATTGACTTTATATTATAAAGTCACAACTTAAATATTTCTCCCGATATGATTAAATGCTTTGATATTCACTATCTGCTTGCCAGATTGTCAAACTGGTTCAAAACTAAACTGACCAACTGAACCAGGTGCCCTGCCATAAATAGCAACCCGTGCCTGGCTGACTTACTATAAATAGTAAGTATCTGTAAATCACTTTGTAAGTGTCTGCCAAGGCCCAAACCTGAATCAACTGTTGGAGTAATGTTTCCAAACGCTGAATAACTGCCTCAAGTGACCTTCTAATCACATCTGTTAGCCTACGAAGGTCTGAGTAATAGGCTAACCCCTAAACCAACTGTACTGCCTAGGAAGGGGACATTACATGTTGTATTGTCTTTTAATATGGTTGTTATGTACCATTTAATATACTAGATGGAATAGTACTTTTTCAAATCTTATATTTTTTCTCCTCTTTATGGAGTAAGTCATTTGTAGCAAATTTCTCTCATCTCATTTGCTTGCATTTACTAACTTTGGTATCAAAGCTCCAAATTAGGGTTTGATCGTTCAAATAAAGTTGGGAAGAGTTGTAGATTGAGGTCATGGAAATGTTGAAAAAAGAAAGAAAATCATTAGAGGTTAAGGTGGGTAAGTTAGCCATTCCCAGCTATGATGGTTCAAGTAAATGTACAACACAAGCATGGGTTCAGAAGTTGGATACGCATTTTTAGTAAAACCTCATGATTGAAATGGAAGCAATCAAATATACAACCCTTTATCTAGATGGAGGGGCTCATGAGTGGTGGTACTATCGGCTAGTGACCTTGGGACATGATAGCATAATGTCCCATGCAGATTATTTTTTTTTCTCTTGTGAAACCCTTGTGGTTCTATGGGATTGAACTTGGTTCATCTCAGCCTTCTTGAGGACCAAAACCCTCTTGGAGAAGATTAGCCTCGGTGGTGAAAGATCCTTCTTGGTTAATACTACGTGATTCATTCAGAGTCATAGTTTGTGCAAGAAAAGTTCGTTGGTAGATTTACTTCAGAATCTATGCTTATGCTAAACGTTGAAGGTTTGGAGCAATTTCATGCATAGATTGCATGTGTGTTGAATGTTGCCGGTTAGAGGATTTGATTTTAAAATTCCCTTGTCATAGCTGAAACAAATATAATGAGATTTGTGCTAAATATTATATTTGTCAGTGCAGATTGGAATAAGATTTATAAGTGTGTTTACAAGAGCAGATTGGGATTGCAACATTGAGATTGCTGAGGTTTAAAAGTGTGGTGAAGAGCATGCATTGAATATTGAGAGGGAGGCCGGGAGGGGTGAATCAGTATTTTAAAACTTTCAAGACAAAACACTGTAAGAATCAGCAATCAGAACAACAAGAGCAAACATCAACAAGAAGAACACCAATTTCACGTGGAAAACCCTTTCGGGTAAACCACCATGGCAGATCAATAGCTTTGATTAACAACAAATGGGCACCAACCTAGATTTTAAAACTCACTAGAAGCACCAACTTCGAATAGCTGAAGCACCAACTCACTAGAAGCACCAACTTCGAATAGCTGAAGCACCAACTCTAGCGTGAGCACCAACTCACTAAAAGCTTAACAACATTGCTATTCTGAATTCATGACACAAAATACATCTTTCCTTATGCAAATTCTCATCAGACTGAGCGCAAACATGATCTGAGCACTATCACAATTTGTCAACACTTCAATCCTTGAAAGAAAACCATATGGCTCCAACACAGTTATTAGAACAACACAACTCCCCAAAAACACTCAAGTCATGAACATCCAGTGCTAATAGACTTCTAGCAACCTCCAAATAGTCAACATAAGCGCCAAATTTACATGTCTAGCCTCTATACTCCAAGTCGACCCTTTTAGTAGCAATGTATAGTTTGCTTTATACAACCTGTGCCTTGAAAATGATAGCAAAGGCATTTTTGATAGCTAATAACTTTCACAGAGAAGCGCGTATTAACCCCTGAAGGCCTGAATTAACATACGCATCTCAACCACATACAACTCGTGCCTAGGAAGGATAGCGATAGCATGATTTTTGAAAAACACGACTTGCATACTTCACAAATTCACCTTAAAAAAAAATTCATAACAACTAACTGCTTCAAATGGAATAGAAGAGAAGCCAATGAATAGCTTACACAGCCATACACACACTCACATTGCAAATTAATTCCCACGACAATTACAACATACAACCCTTGCCTAAAAGAATAGAGGCAATTGGCGAAATGAAGTTCACCATGTCCATCACAATGAATAAATACATTATCATTGAAGGAGTGACTTAGCATTAACTACAATAATCTGAGTGGACGCTAAATATGAACATGCCGTACAACTAGACCTCATGCACAGCCTGACACCAATAATCAATGATAGTGAAAGATGTTTCTAAGTTAGCACAACTTTTTCTTAGTCACTTTAAAAATAAAAAATGTCCCATGCTCTATATCTCGACAACCCTGATGAATGAAAACAATATCGTTTTGGAATCCACATGACTTCCTCATAATAAATCAAACATAAAATGCCTTTTTGTCTCATATATAATGTGTCCTAGAAAATGCCGAAATTACTTCTTCAAACACGCTATCCATCACTTCTTTTCAAAGTGCATTCGCAAATGTTTTAATACGACATAACTGAATTGACCATACTTGGAAAAATTTAAAATGAAGGCAATAAACGTCCACAAATAAGCCGCCCACTTACAAAGTTGTCACCAAAAAATAGAGAAGCCTATAGATTTTAAAAGAATCTTTTAATAAAATGAATTGCCCGGATTTTTAAGAGCACAAACCGCCTCATAATATAAGGTCCTTTTTTTCTATCGTTAGACTCCATGTTAGACCCAATTTTTGGAAGCAAGTCGCACCATGTATGAAACGTTTGAGGATTAAGATTTGACTAAGAAAAAACACGATGTCGATAATAAACATTAGCCGCCCACTACAAAGAATCGTGCCACATTTACAGGTGGGAGAATGAAGTAAGCAAGCAAGCAGTTGATGTGGCAAGAATGAAGTAAGCAAGCAAGCAACTGACGAAGCAAGAATGAAGTAAGCAAGCAAGCAGCTGACATAAATGGTCCACCAAACATAATTGACATTTCAATTACGTTGAAGATCTAATGAATAGTCAACAACTTTACAAGCTAAGAGATACTCTAGTATTTCATTTCAATTCTCTTTTCCATGTATACAACCATAGTAGAACTATGTACTTTTGGCGTCAATGAAAAAATATTCAACAATCTTCCCCTTTGTCATTGATGGAAACACCATTTGAAACCTGTACTGTTTTGAAATCAATACTACTCCCCCTTTGACATCAATGACAAACTCAACAACCTGCATAACTGAAACGGGGCTGATAAAACATGACAATGAAAGCTCCCCCTGAGTGTAGACATCTAGTCAGAGATGGAGTTAAATCACTCCCAACTTCTCTCTTTTGAAATCATCAAGAACATAAAGATTATTAGTAGCTCTACTAGCTTCAGCAATAAGTCTACAATCCTTGCTAATTTCACAAATATCAGAATTGAAAACAAGAGTGTGCCCTTGGTCACACATTTGACTCACACTTAGTAAATTATGTTTTAGACCTTCGATATACAAAACATTCTCTACCTTTGTTCTTTCGTTATTCAAAATGAGAGTGCCTTTACCTGAAATCTTTGCTGAAGCATTGTCACCAAATCTTACTTTACCAACATTCATTTTCTTCAATGCAAGAAACTTGCTTTTTTCTCCTATCATATGTCTGGAACAGCTACTATCAATGTACCATTGATCATTCTCATTCTGTGCATGTAGGGCTGTTTGCACAATCAATGATTTGACTTTTTCAACCTCTTTCTTCTTCCTCCAAACCTTCTTATCAATTTCTTTTTCAACCACCTGTTGCTCTTTTTTTTTACTTTGCTTGAAAGATTCTCCAAAATAGCTTCTACAAGTCTTTGCAATATGACCAAAATTATTGCATTTCTAACATATAATATTGTAATTTATAAAAGAATTCCTATTCAAGTATCCTTGATTTCTATTCACATATTTGAAATCATTTTTTGCATAAACTTTGCAGTTTGCTGCCTGATGACCAAAATGATTGCACGAAAAACAATACCCATAAAAGAAAGAATTGTTAAACCTGGTCATGTGAGGTTGCCTTGAAATAGGTCTTCTGAAAGTGCTATTTCTGATATTTGATTGTGAACCTTTTGTGCTATCAAAGTTGTTCTTTTGCTGTTCTTCTTTTGCAGGCTTGGAACTTTGACCTTCTTCAAATCCAACTCTCACCTTTATCAGTAGAAGATTTTTGTGAGCTAATGATCTTGTTCAATGACAGAACTTTTCTGATTTATCATCTCATGATTCAACTATAACATAGACTTGTCTAATTTTCTGAGTGAAACTATTTCAGCTTCAAGTCTCTCTCCATTCTCTTCTTTTGTCCTTAGCTGATTTCTGATTTCTTCCTCAATCCTCCTTGCCTCTTCATTCTGAACCTTCAAGTCAATAATCAGTTTTTCAGCTTCTTCAAGTGCTTGAGATGTCTTAGTTTTTGTTTCATTCTCTACTTGTAGCTACAACTTCAAGTTCTGATTTTTCATCCTAAAATTTTTTATTTCACTTGGAGCTCTCATAAGTTTTGCTTCAAGATCTACTTCTCATCTTCATCTTCAATCTCTCAGCCATAAATAAGATTTCTTCTACTAAAGACACTTCATCACTATCTTCTGTTGAGCTATTGTGATCTTTTGAATAAAAACTTTTTGCAAATTTCTTAAACTTTTTTTTCTTACCTTTATACCCCTTTTTGAAATGCTTTGATTTCTTTTCACTATTGCTGTCCTCACTCTTTGCATATGGACATTTAGAAGCAAAGTATCCCACTTTTCTGCTGTTGAAGCACTTGAAAGGCAACTTGCCTTTGTATTTTCTTTCTCGAACCCTTCTTCAGTTTCGTCATGAAATGTGCCTCTTCAGTGTTTGAATCTTCATCTAAACTATCACTTGATGCAAGCTCCTTGTTTTTTCCCTTTTTCAAAACTTCAAAGGTTTCCTTCCTTTTGGATGAAGAATCGGAAATTGTCCTCATCTCATAGGCTATAAGAATACCATGTAACTCATTTACTGTCAACTTGTCAATGTCCTTTATCTCCTCAATAGGAAGAGTTCTTAATTTTTTTTGAACAACTGTAGACTCCTCAACCTTCTCTCCTAGACCTTTGATTGTGTTGACAATTTCATCTACATGAAGTAGATATGCTGCAACATTTTCATCTTCCTGCAGCTTAAGACTCTCAAATTGTCTCCTATGCGTTTGAAGCATTGCCTTCTTAACTTTATCATCTCCTTCATAGGTTTTCTGAAGTTTGTCCCAAATATCATGAGCTGTATCACAGTGCATAACCTTTATGAATTTAGATTCTGCCAAGCCACATAAGATAGCATTCATAGCTTTCGCCATCAACATTCGTTGGAGGAGTTGCTGAAATTGTATAACTAGTTACTACACTTAGCCATATATCAAAACCAAGAGACATCAAATAAGTGCACATTCAAATACTCCAAAAAGCATAGTTAAAACCATCAAACAATGGAGCTTTGTTTGTAGCAAGACCTTCATTTGAACCCATGTGTGCTATCAGGATCTACCTCCAAGCATTTAAGCTCTCTTTTTGAAGGAACTTGGCTCTGATACCAATTGGAGAGCACACAAAAAATACTAAGGGAGGGGTGAATCAATATTTAAAACTTTCAAACCAAAACACCATAAGAATCAACAATCAAAACAGTAAGAGCAATCATCAACAAGAAGAATACCAATTTTACGTGGAAAACCCTTTCGGGTAAAAAACCATGATAGATCAATAGCTTTCATTAACAACAAATGGGCACCAACCCAAATTGCAAAAGTGAGCACCAACTCACTAGAAGCACCAACTCCAGTGTGAGCACCAACTCACTGAAAAATCAACAACATTGCTATTTTGAATTCGTGACACAACATACATCTTTCCTCATGCAAATTCTCATTAGACTGAGCACAAACATATTCTGAACATTACTTAAATTTGAGCACTATCACAATTTGTCAACACTTCAATCCTTGAAAGAAAACCTTATGGCTCCAACATAGTTATTATTAGAACAACACAACTCCCCAAAAACACTCTTCAAGTCATGAACGTCCAACACTAATAGACCTCTAGCAACCTCTAGATAATCAACATAAGCTCCATATTTACACGTACAACCTCTATACTCCAAGTCAACCTGTTGATGTGTATTTTGTGACCGCACCAACACAGAATAAAGTTTCCCAACGGTCACTTTATCCTCTCTTGAACAAAGTCTCCTGCATGCTAAGATTGTGAGAGAGATCATGCATTTAACTCCAAGGTTCCTTCATCCAGTGGATAGTCTTAGTTGGTTCGATGTGATTTGCTAGTATTTCAAGGGGACTTACAAAATTGTTCAACAGCGGAGTAAGGAATTCGAATGCTCCAAAGGTTTGTCTATAAAGCTCTTGTTTCTTAAACTAACCAGAATGTACTGAATTGAAATGGTTGCAGGGATAAGAAGGCTCTAATCTACTCTAAGGCGTGGGACATGGTGATCAACTCTCGCAAACTTCAACCAGGCTCCTCTTTGCCTCGCTTCGGACAGCCTCCACAGAACCGGTGCAATCTTCAAGGGGAGTAACTAGAAATGTTCAAATTATAATTCAATAATGGAGACATCGTCACGACGACACATGCCAACATGAAGATCATAATTGAAGTTAAGTCCGCAATGTTCCAGTTGACCACGCAAGGCGAACTCACCATCGGCGAGACCGCTAGTGGTATGGATTTAACGAAGCTTGCTTAAATTAAACACCACATTCCACAACTACTAACTATTTGCATGAAATGAAATCTACTTTACTTTAAGCTACTTTACGATTCTAAGTGAATTGGAAGGACGAAGAAGCCTCGCTAGCTACCCACAACAAAAGCCAAAATCACCATCAATGAAAACTCTTTTATTATGAGAGTGTTCACAACAACTTCTTACAAAGCATTCAAATGGAAGACTTTCCTTCCTTTTCAATGTAAGCTACCAATTTATGCTATGCTATCTACACTATCAGTCTCTCTACTCTATGTCTACTGTCTAATGGAATACAAATGAGGGGGGATGCCCCTTTTATAGCTGGCCAAGTCCAATGGACGACCCATATTACAATCAGATGGATGGCTTAGATCGAGCCACATAAGCCCTAACCCTAAAAACTGCCACCAAGAAGAGTGGAGTAATAAATGAGCAATTAATGTCCACCATCTTCTAGAAGATTCCTATCTGGAAACGCATTCGCATTGTTCTTGTTCTTCTTCTTGACTGCAAATTGGATGAGTCTGATCATCACAGCTCCAACTTCTTCCTTAGTCTTGAGGGCATTTCAGTGCTTGAGGATGATCTTTAACGCTTGGTACTTCATCTTTTCTTTCATCCCGATCTTGAAGGATTTTCCGGTCTTGGACTCGAGCATTTCTTCACCTGAGTTGGGCGCATTCAGATCCATGTGGAGGAGTTTCAACACTTAGCCATTTCTTCCAACATCTTCCTTCATGATTTGGGTGCAACTGAGATCTCGTGGAGGAGCTCGAAACACATAACTTTATCTCCTTTCAAGGTTGTAATATCATCTTGGATTACTTGCTTCATTGCTTTAAGTCATCGTGCTTTGGCCCCGGCGTTCATCCTGCAAAATAGATAAAGAGAAGATCATCATAACACTTATAGTATAAATTCACTTTACTTACCTGATCTCCATATTCTGATCTGCAAGGTCCGAGTGATCTCTGATAAAATTCATCATTTTTCTCTAGCACAACTTTTGCCTCCATAATTTTTCATTGTGGGCGCATTTGACATCCTTGCTTCATGTTTTAGTGCATCTCCAGTCATCTTGAGGGCGAATATTGCCTTGTCTCCACCTCATCTTCTTTGCCTTGGATAATTCTTATATCTCCTCTTCTCAGGGCGCATTTTAGTAGTCCTAGTCACATTTCATTCCCTTAGGAAATTATCTCATTATCTCCTCCTAGGTTGGGCGTATCTTGACCCATGTTGCTTCATCTTCACGCCTTAGACGATTCTCTTCATCCCAAACTTGTTTGGGCGCACTTTGGGGGGTCATCTTTCATTTTTGCATACTTAGAAACTTTTTCAAGTTGTCTCCTTAAGGAGCGCATTTAGGGAGGGCTACTATCATGTTCATGACTTAGACAAATTTTCCATTCTCCCTCCTCAAACTAGGCACATTTGGACCCTTGTGCTTTGATTTTGATGACTTAGAAAGTTCTTGAGCTTCTTCTACTAGGTGGGCGCATCTAGACCTATGAACTTTCATTCACCATGCCTTAGAAATTTTTTAAATTAACCTCTTGGCACTTGGGCGCATTTAACCCCCTCTACATCCATTTTGTGATACTTAGGAAGTTTCTACCAACTCATCCAAGCTAAGGCACATTTAGGAGGTCACACTTTCAATTCCCAACACTTAGATTATTCTCTATCCTCTCCTCTAGGCTGGGGTGCATTTAGGGTGTTGGACTTTCAGTTTTCCACACTTAGATTATTTTCATCTCCTCTTCCCTTCAAGGGCGCATTTGAGCCCCTAAGCCTCAAGTTCTGAATACTTAGCAAATTTTGATGCCTCCATCCCTCTCAAGGGCGCATTTGGGGGGTCTTGGTTCCATTTTCCAAGACTTAGAAATTCTTGAGGCTTCCAATCTTCCTAGGGCGTATTCTATAGGTCCTTCCAATTTATGACATAGAAATATTTTTTGATGCCTTTATCTCCAAGCTAGGCGCATTTGATACCTTGAACTTTCATTTCTCTAGACTTAGATGTTTCTCATGGCCTCTCCATTTTGGGCGCATTTACCTAGGTGAGCTTCCATTTTCTCAAACTTAGATGATTTTCAAGCCTCTTCTCTTCACCTTGGGCGCATTTCACTAGCCCAACTTTCAATTCACTTGCCTTAACAAAATTTCCATGCTCAACTTGTTCTTGGACGCATTTGGGGGCTTGTACTTTCATTTTACAACACAGATTATTTTCCCTCTCCTCCCTTAAGTTGGGGCGCATTTAGGGCGCTAAGGTTTCATTTTGAACACTTAGTAAATTTTGATGCCTCCATTCCTGCCAAGGGCGCATTTGAACCTCTGAGCTCTTAGTTTTACTGACTTAGAAATTTTCTTCACCTAGCCTCCTCTCAAGGGCGCATTTGAGGGGTGGTACTTCTGATCTTGCAAGACTTAGTCAAAATTTTATCAACCTCTTGAACCTTGGGCGCATTTTGGGGGTTGAGCTTCCACTTTTCGAACTTAGAGATTTTTTTGTGCTTCCTTGACAAGATTGGGCACATATGAGGGGTGGTTCAGGAATTTTCACTGCCTTAGAAAGTTTTTTTGGCCTCCTTGATGCCTGGGCGCATTTACAAGGTGCTCCTGCCAGTTTTGGAGACTTAGAAAATTTCCAAAGCCTGCTTGCTCCTGTTTACTATTTTTAGAAAGTTCACTAATTCTCAAGCCTCTGCAACTCTGTCTGATTTGAAATTTATTCCATGGGATCCTCATAGCACGACTAACTTGCTCACACTGGTGCCTCGTGTTGACCTACTATTTATAGCCCTATTTCTGGAGTGACTTACTATAAATAGTAAGAGCTCAGATTGCCTTCAGATTTTACCAATGGATTCCTTGAAAAATATTGATTGCAATGGGATACATCGGTTTTCGGAGATTCTGGCGTTTTACCCATTTTGAGTCCCGAAGCTAGAAACCCTAATCTATCTTGCATGTTGGTTGAATGACCTCCGTTTGACCTCGTTTCTGTTGCATGTTGCTCTGTTCGTGATACTGAAGTGCTAGGTGACTACTGGAGTGAACCTGCTAAAAATAGTAAATGTCTAAAAAAGTGACCAACCGCCTGTCGGATTTGTTTGCATGTCACGCTGCTCGGGAGATCTCAAAAAACCCAAAAAAAATGCAGTAAACTGGTCTGCATGTGAGCAATGGCTAAAAATAGTAAGTTCTTGAAAAGTGATCATCTTGTCTTGCATGTTACCTCATTGCGTAGCTCTCGAAAGACCCACAAAGAATATCCTGACATGCGCTAAAAATCTCGCATGCAAACCCTAAAAATAGCCTCCGAAGCCTGAATTGTTGAAAGTCATCATCTTGATTTGCATGTTATACCGTCGTGAAGGTCCCGAAAAACCCAAAAATATTCTCCACACATGCATCGAAAAACCCTGCATGCAAACCCTAGAAATGGCTCCTGAAGCCCGGCTGTTGAAAATAGCAAGTTGTCAGAATTTGCTCAAAATTTGATGGCAAGCAACTTAAGGTGCTCTGGACGCAGAGTCAAGCTCAGACTTCAATTTGCTTACTCGAATCAACCTCAAACTTGTATGAAGAAAGCAAACCCTAATTTCTCAGACTTAGCCAAAATTTCAATTTAGACAGGCACAGCCCCGGAAAGATAGACATCACAAGAGAGAGACAACAGGAAAACCAACCAAAATCAAGCCAAAAGACCCAAACGAAGCAAAAATTAGGGGGTCCCCATTTGCAATGGGGTGATGTGTGAAAAGGTCACAACACGACCCTTTTAGTAGCAATATACAGTCTGCTTCATACAACTCGTGCCTTGAAAAAGGATAGCAAAGGCATTTTTGACAACTAATAACTTTCATAGAGAAGCACGTATTAACCCTTGAAGGCTCGAATTAACATATGCATCTCAACTAGGTACAACTCGTGCCTAGGAAGGATAGCAATAGCATGATTTTTGAAAAAACACAACTTACATCACATATTCACCTACAAAAAAAATTCATAACAATTGACTACTTTGAATGGAATAGAAGGGAAGCCAACGAATAGCTTGTTTACTCACTGGGATAGATTTAACGTACTATTAGAGTAAATGGATTAAACTAACAAAACATAGAACATGTACAAAAATCATTCACGAACACATAGTGCATAGAATAAGATATTTGCATTTATTCCTCAAGTATATCATCAATTACATCATAATAGCACAATGTCCCCTCCTGACTATAATGAACCAAGTACATATAGTCGTTGGCAGTGGTTGAGAAACCAACTGTCACGACTCTTTGTTACAACTAATTCAACTAGTTGGGGACTTAGTTCCTGATGACAACTCATAATAATCTAAACTATGCACAAGTATTATTTATTTCATATACTATTTGTTTGGTTGACTATGACTTATTTATTTATAATATGGCTGACTATAATCGACTACGATTGACTATGGTGACTACAACCAACTACGGCCGACTATGTCATGCCCCCACAAAAGTAGTCATCTTCCAAATGACGAAAACAAAAACGAGGATAATAGAAAGGGAAATCAAGAAGAGGGAGGGTAACAAGGGGCCCTTGGGTGTACAGACGATGTAGGGGTTGTCGTTGTTGATTGTTGTTGCTGCAGACGTTGAGGCTTCTGGTTGGCTGTCAGCTGCCTTTCACGTGCTGTCTTCACCATTTGTACTGGCTCGACGAGTTTGGCCTTCGCCCTCTCTAGCTCTTGATACTCTCCCTCCAACTCCTTATCCTTCGCTTGAAGTTCCTTCTCACCCAACTGCACATCGCGTTCCGCCAACACTCTCTCCTTCTCAACCACTGCCTGCTCGAGAGTTATGACTCTTGTGTGCTCAACGACCAACTACTCTTGTGACTGCTGAATGTATTCCACCAACTCTTACCTAGTAGTCTCAGTTGTCACTACTCCTGGCCACCTATGTGAGATAAAACACTGAAGAAATTCATCTTTGCATTCTGGCTGCATAAACACCAAGGTCCTCTTGGCCTCATGTACCACTAAGTGATCATGTCCCATGTCCAGTTGTTGTCCAATTGCACTGACTTCGTACATAACTCTTGCCATCTCTTGCAATTCTCTTAGGTACCTTTGGATTGTGTGAGGGTCATAAGCATTTGGCTCACTGATCTCAATGTACACTTCGTTAGATTCATCATTGGACTCCTCTCCCGACTCTTCTGGATGTGCTAGCCATGAGGCTGGGCAAACTGACTATGAGACTTCTGGTTGTGATGCTGGCTGCACTAGGATTTGGCAATTCAAATGAGTTTGTTGGGGGCCTACAAATTAATTCCCACGACACTTACAACATACAACCCGTGCCTGAAAGAATAGAGGCAATTAGCGAAAAGAAGCTCACCATGTCCATCACAATGAATGAAGACATTATCACTGAAGGAGTGACTTAGCATTAAATGCAATAATTTGAGTGGACGCAAAATATGAACATGTCGCACACCCAGACCTAACATGCATCACAGCCTGACACCAATAATCAATGATAGCGAAAGATGTTTCTCAGTCACCTGAAAAATAAAAAATGTCCCAGGCTCTATATCTCGACAACCCTGATGAATGAAAGCATTATCGTTTTGGAATCCACACGACTTCCTCATAATAAATCTAACTTAAAATGCCTTTTGTCTCATATATAATGCGTCCCAGAAAATGCCGAAATTACTTCTTCAAACACACTATTCATAACTGAATTGACCATACTTGGAAAAATTTAAAATGAAGGCAATAAACATCCACAAATAAGCCGCCCACTTACAAAACCGTTGCTAGAAAATAGAGAAGTCGGTAGAGTTCAAAAGAATCTTTTAATAAAATGAATCGCCCAGATTTTTAAGAGCACAAGCTGCCTCATAATGTAAAGTCCATTTTTTCTGTCTTTAGACTCCATGTCAGACCCAATTTTTGGAAACAAGTCGCACCATGTATGAAACATTTGAGGATTAAGATTTGACTAAGAAAAAACATGATGTCGATAATAAACATTAGCCGCCCACTACAAAGAATTGTGACACATCTATAGGTGGGAGAATGAAGTAAGCAAGCAAGCAGCTAACGTGGCAAGAATGTAGTAAGCAAGCAAGCAGCTAATGTGGCAAGAATAAAGTAAGCAAGTAAGCAGCTGACATAAACGGTCCACCACACATAATCGACATTTCAATTACATTGAAGATCTAATGAATAATCAACAACTTTACAAGCTAAGAGATACTCTAGTATTTCATTTCAATTCTCTTTTCCATGTATACAACCATAGTAGAACTATGTACCTTTGACATCAATGACAAAATATTCAACAGGTGGAACATAGCTGTAAGGGTGTATTTTGGGTGGAATGCAACACTAGAGATGCCAAGCACATATTGTTGGAAAAAGAGTTGAAGTCACAGCAGCAAGCTTTGCTGCTAGGGGCAGTTTTCAAACAGTTTGGAGTGGACTTTAGGCAGATTTCTGAGTATAATCAGCTACAGGTTAAATTTTGGCATGCTACAGCTGAGTGTTTTGTATGACAGCAGTCACCATTGTAGAAATTATGTCATTTTGAAGCAATACTTTGATACATGGCTGTAATCTCTCTATAATACATCCAATGAAGACTTCCAGGTTAGATTGATATGCTCTCTATATTGAAATCTCATTCTTATGACAGCTGAATTTATTGTTGCTGAATATTTATGCGTGAAAAGCATTTGTTGAAATGTCTGATGTCTCTAAGCATTGTGGATTTACTTGTTGAACCCATATTGCCACAAATTGCACTTTGAATGGTCTGTTAGTTTTTTATGATCAGATGTGAATAAGCAGATTTTAACTGTGTTACACGGGGACGCGTCCCCCCGCCCAAACCCTACGTACCCGTCCCCTGTGGCGTTTCGGGGACGAGGGGGATGGCAGGGGACGTCCCCTAGGCGTCCCCCCTGATTTTTGAAAATTGGGGGACGGCAAGAAACGCGTCCCCAAAAAAGGGGACATCTGGAAAATAAAAGGGGATGCCTAGGCGTCCCCGAAACGGCTAGGGGATGGCTAGGAGTCCCCCAACCATATTGGGGACGCCCAGGCGTCCCCCTTTTGTCAAAGTAAAAAATGTTTTGATTTTTGGCAAATTAAATAAAAATTGCTTGATAAATATTAAATATTTTTGAATATTTGATAAAACATTTAATTTTTAAACAAACTATTTAGTTTTATTGTCAAATTAAATAAAAATTACTTGGTAAATATTAAATATTTCATTAAATAAAAATTGTTTGATAAATATTTCATTATATTTGATAAAACATTTAATTTTTAAACAAACTATTTAATATTATTGTCAAATTAAATAAAAATTGCTTGATAATTGATAAGTATTAAATGTTTTATCAAATATTAAATATTAAATGTTTAATCAAATATTAAATATTTAATTATATTTGATAAAAATGTTTTATCCCCATTTGAATGGCATTGACTAAATAATAAAATATTATTATATTTACTTTAGTGATTCAACCTAAAATTGAACAAAATGCTTTTATATTTAATAGTTAAGTTATTGGCATTGTTGTTAGTGTTTACCTTTATCTTTATATTGCTGTTATATCGATGCTATACTCTATCTATGCACATATTGTCATATTAATATTGTTGCACATATTTGATATTTCAAATTGCTCTCTTTCTCTATCTATATATAATATATTTTTAAAATTTCATATATATATATATTGGAAAATTCCTATATCGCCGTCCCCAAAAATTTGCTCTCGGACTACCGTCCCTGAAACGCATCCCCTGCCGTCCCCCCTTCCCCGTCCCCGAAACGTCGTGGAACATAGGATTTTAATTCAAATTCAAACACATAGACACAACATATACCCTGGGAAAACACTCCACATGAGGGAGAAAAATCCAGCAACAATATATCACTTATATATTGAATATAAAACAATGATCTCCTTTACAATGAGGCCGATGATGAGGCCAAACAACAGTACCAATGTGATGCAATATCTAGAAGATAATACAACTCTTTTGATGATGATATAACAGCCTCCTTAGAGTCTTCAATCTGCTCTTGAACAGTTTGCACTTCTCCAAGAATTCGCACTTCTCTAAGATTTCACACTTGTGAATGAAGGAATGAATGAATGTGTAAATCGATGCCTTGAAGGAATGAAGTGAATTCATATATATACAAGGTGAGGAAGAGGTCGCACCTCTTCATGAACAAGGTCGGCCACAATATGAAATGTATTTACAAATAATGGTGCGAATCACAAGGAGAGTCGGCCCAAATGAAACATAATATTTTGTCAAGTGAAGTGCCTCTTCACTTTAATAAATGAAATAAATGAATAGCCGTTAGGCTATATGAAATTTATTGTTCAACAACAAGGCGGAAGTATGTAGCCCGAAGCTACAACATCAACATGGTCCCATACCAAAACACATTGAAAATACATTGAACTTCAATTAAATACGAAGTGTTTGACAAAGTGTTGGTTTAGGGAAAAAATTGGTTTCAATTTGGGGGTGGTTATTACAGTGGTATCAGAGCATAGAGACGTAGAAAACATCAATTAAAAATCTCATGAAAGTTGCAACTAGGGTTTTTAGTTCACCAAATACAATCGCATGACTAGAAACAACAAAAGCCATGGCCATAAATTTCAGAAATTGAGGTCATGGGCTGCAAATCATGGTCAAAATCAAGGCAGAAATTTAAGGGTTTAAAACGCCTACAAAATTAAAAAACATGAGCAATTTTTGTCTTTTTTTTAGTAGGAAAATATTCAAAAACAAAATTGTGGCCAAAAAATTGCGATTTTAGGGCATTCAATTTTCTCTAGTCATGGCCAAGGCATGAGAGGTGAAAATATTGACTACAAAAGTTGCACAGTGGGTCATATTTGCAGAAAAATTGTTAGAAGTCATGGTCAGGGCACAAAAATTGTGGATTTTTCCTCAAAAGAATTGCAATTTTTAAAAGTAGTGCAAGAATTTTTTATATCATGAGTGTCCGTAGGTTAGAAATTTCATTCTTTTGCTAGGGCAGAAATTTTGGGTATTATTTTTATTTAAAGATCCTTCAATTTGAAAAAAAAAAAATATTTGTAAATTTTTTACAAATTTTAGATTTGGGGGGGTTTACAATTTCAACTTGAGGGAGGGTTTCAATTTGATGGAATTCACAAAATATATGGAGTAAGGATTCAAGATTTTTACTTGCAATTTCTAGGATCATTTAATTTTTTTGGGGGTCAAATATAAAGGGGTTGGAAGGGTTTTGGGAGAAGTTTATTTTCTAGGATAATGGCCAATATTCAAAATTAGTGTTGTTCAAGGCACAAAAACTCACTGGGAAAAACTATAATTTATTGAGTCACAAAATACCCACAATCGTTGAGTATAGGATGTGTGATGGAATCATCTTAGGGACATTATCCATGCCTTCAACGAGCCTGAATGATTTTGACAAGTGTCATTGGGAAGCTCTACTATTACTTAGCTATGTATGTCTGACAATTTAATCTTTGAAATTTGGAATGACAGTTCTACACTTACACTAGGGGATAATCTCAAAAACAAGTATCAAGTTATCAAGAAAAGTTGGGTCCTGTATTTTGAAGAACTTGCTGTTTACAAAATTGAATGAGGGTGGGTCAGTGTTAGGACATCTCCAAAAAATCAAGGATCTTAGTGATCAGCTTATTGTTGTCGACAAAGTAGTAGGTGGCGTGTATATGGTATGTGGTTGCATTGACCATTAACAACTTGTCTTCCTACTCTGTGACCTTTTGGACTCATTAAATCTATTGGTTGAATGTCAAATTTTGACTTTTGATAAGGTGAGTCGGTATCTATTGAGGAGCGAAGACAACAAATAGGGGAATCTACATTGGGGACTGTTGAAAGTGCTTTTGCTGCCTGTTTTAAGAACAAACCTCATAACTCTTTTCGCAACAAACCTCAAAATTCCTTTTGACAACATTGCTTCCACTCAATCCAAGAAAAAGGTAAAATGTTTTTATTATAACAAATTTGGATGTGTTAAAAAGGAAAGCAAGAAAAGGCTGTAAATCTATCTCGCAAGAAGCATGGTGAAGTTAATATGGCCATTGTTGAGGAAGAGCATGGTTCAAACGACAAGTTTGCTCTAATGACATCTATTTCAAATAGCATTGACAATAGATATTGGTTCTTTGATTTAGGAGCATCTTGACACTTATGTTAGAATATATTATATTCTTATATTATTAATGGTCAATATGATGTATTTAATAGATTAGATATTTTCTATCTGTTAGGTGGACATTTAATGTCTGTAGGTAGATATCATTAATATCTACAGTTGCTTGTAACTTTTATATATTGTAAGATCTTCTTTTGTTAATATAAGAGAAAGCTTTTACCACTTTCATGGTATCAGAGTCTCTAGGGTTTCTGGGCAATTCTTAAGTTTGTAATTCATGAAAAAAATTCATGTGAGACTTCTGTGAAAATCTAGAAAAAATTCGTGGGTTTTTTACCTTAAAAAATCTTGGCCTTCTTGCTGCTTTCTGGGTGCTGATTTTTGTCACTCCTTGCTTGCGATTTTTCTGCTCCTGGCGTGATTTTCTTTTGTCTTTTGGCCGTGCGACTTGTGTGACGCGTTTTTGTGTTTAGGGGACTCGTTTTGGGCGTATTTCTCTGCTGTTCAAGGCCGCGTCTTTGCCTGAGGTTTTTTGTTCTTTCAAACGCATTTTTTTTATAGTATTTTGGGCCACGATTTGTGTTCTCTTGAACGCGATTTTCAGCTTCTTTTTGGACGCGATTTCTGGTTCCTTCTCTTCGAATCTAAGCCTCAAGAGGTCGCCTTAGTCTGCAAGCACGTCGCCTAGGGTTTGGCATCTTTTTTGCCAAATTTTTGTGCAGATTCTAACTCATTTTCTGCAATTTTTTCTGGTTTTTTTTGGCCGCCTAGGGTTTCTGCCAGCTCGACTAGGGTTTTGACCCTCAGTTTGAAGTCAAAAAATTATTTTGATTGCAGATTCCTTCTGGGTTTTTTGAGATCTCATTGGGGTTGCTAGATTTTTCTGGGTACCTCATTTTCCGTGCCTCGAAATTTGTGTTGTCAATTTTTTTGGGTATTCCTCAAATCTTTTGGGTTTTTATTTATCTTTTCTGGGTTCTCAATAAAACCTCGAAATCCGTGCTAGGGTTTCAGTTTTTTTGCCTTGGAATTTGTTTTCCAGAACCTGTTTCTGTTTTCTGTGCATTATTTTGTCGTCACTAGTTTGACCGCGAGGTACGTGATGGCATCTCTGACGAACATAATGCTCGAAAGCAGCCAAAAGTTCAACGGGAAGAATTACAACACCTGGAAGCAGCGTATGCTGACGATCTTTGAATATCATTGTCTCGATCAGGTCGTCTTGGGGAACTCAACCCGTCCCGCTGTAGCCGGAAAGGATTAGGACAAATGGGATGAACGCAACCGAGAAGCCGTCATGCTCATCAAACTCTCAGTCATAGATGAGCAACTACCTTAGGTACCGTCTGGAAAAATTGCTATGGAAATCTGGGATCACTTGAAGGCCCTTCATGAAACCTCCGACAAGAGCAGAGCGTTCTTTCTCAAGAACATGTTTTTTTCCATCATGATGGATGAGAAAATGTCCTTACAGGAACATCTGACGAAGATTAAGGACATTCGTGATCAGTTGGAAGCGATTGGTCGAAAAATGGAGGAAGAAGATATGGTGGTCATTACTTTGAAAATTCTCCCACGTTTGTATGAGCATTTCATCGAGACGCTGAATATCACCTCCACCAATGTTGATCTCAAATTTGAAGATCTTTGCAACAGGCTCTTGCAGCAGGATCAATGGCGACAACAATTTGGAAGCAACACCAGTTCATCCTCCACAAAGCAAGCGTTCTCTGCCAAATCTTCTGCTAAGAACAAAGGGAAGGCTCAATCTTCTCAGCCGAAAGGCTCTGGTTCTTCTCAGGACAGCAAGAAGAAAAAGAACATTCAATGCAATTATTGCCACAAATATGGTCACATCAAGGCTGATTGTCGTGTTTGTTTGGCTTCTGAACAAAAGAAGTAGGGAGGGTCTTAACAAAAAGCACATGTCGCCGAGCACACTGAGCAGAAAGAGTCTGCATTCTATGCGTTTATGGCCAAGAGAACTGCAGATCCGATACATTCTTCTTCCTGGTATATCGATTCAGGGGCATCGCGGCATTTTACTCATCGTTGGGATTGGTTCACAAAATTCGAACCATTCTCTGATTCTGTCATTTTTGGAGGAGGTGAAGAGTACATAGTTGCTGGTAAGGGCACTGTCCAGATTCACTCAAGAGGAAGACATTTACTCTTTCTCGATGTCTACTATGTTCCAGGCATGAAACATAACCTCCTCTCAGTCAGTCAGATCATGAGGCATTCTCCCCAGTTGGATGTTGTTTTCAGTTCCTCCACTTGCAGCATCATTGATCGGGAGACTCGTACTACAATCGCTATGGGACTTGAGGACCACGGTCTGTATAGACTTGCTAATTCTGGTGATTCTCAAGAGCACGCGTTGGCTGCCAGGTGTACAACCATCAACAAACTTTGGCATCAGCGTTATGGGCACTTGAATGTGCACTACCTCTCTCAATTGTCTCGGGAGGGTTTGGTTGTTGGTCTACCTGCGATCCAAACTCAAAATCATGGAGTTTGTGGAGCCTGTCAAGCTGGCAAGCAGCATCGGACACCGTTCTTGGATGGTGATTCTTGGCGAGCCTCCAAGGTACTTCAACTAGTTCACACTAATGTATGTGGGCCAATGAATACTCCTTTTGTTACTAGGTCCGAGTACTTTTTATTGTTTGTTGATGATTTCAGTCAAAAAATGTGGGTGTATTTTTCGAAACATAAATTAGACATGTTCCGCACATTTCAGCAGTTTAAAGCCTTAGTTGAGAAAGAATCGGGTTCTCAGATGTACTCTAAGGTCAGATAATAGGGGGGAGTTTTGTTCAACTGACTTCTTTACTTTTTGTGCTACACACGGCATTAAGCACCAACTCACTACACCATACACCCCTCAGCAGAATGGTGTTGTTGAACGTAGGAATCGCACCATTACTCAAATGGCTCATTCTATGCTCGAGTACAGAAATGTACCTAAGAAATACTGGGCTGAAGCAGTCTACACTGCAGTCTACCTCCTGAATCGGTCACCTACACAGGCCGTTAAGAAGATGACTCCAGAAGAAGCCTGGTCAGGACGTAAGCCTAAGGTGGGCCATCTGAAAGTCTTCGGTTCTACCGCTCATGTATGGATTCCAAATGCCAAACGTGCCAAGTTGGACTCCAAGAGCTAGACACTTATGTTTACTGGTTACAGCGACAATCACAAGGCATACAGGTTGATTGATGTGGAGACGGATCGTCTCATATTCAGTCGTGATGTTGTGATTGATGAGACTACTGGTCCATTTGTTCCTACTACCAGTCCTGCGGATCAATCTATGAAGGTTCCTGATGAGGGTGTTCGTCTTCCTCTTGGTTCCCATGATGGGAGGGCTTCAGAGCATTCCGACTCTGAAGATGAGGAGTCTACTAATCATGATCTCGCACCACCTGATTTTCCTCAGGACTCACATCCAGATGATTTTGTTCCAGAAATCCCAGCAGATGTTGTTACTCCTATTCCAGATGTTGGTACTTCTACTCGTCGGCCTAAGTGGTGGGCCAAGACTATCGGCGATCTTCATGATGATGAACTCATTGAGGGCAGATCAATTCGTAGAAAGAGCAAGCAGTCCAACACAATCAATTTTGCTCTTATGGCCAACATCCACAGCATCTATGAGCCTCATACATACTCCGAGGCCAAAGGAATTCCAAAGTGGGAAAAGGCTATGGCGATAGAATATCATAGTCTTCTGAAGAATCACACTTGGTTTCTTTCCGACCTTCCTCCTGGGAAGAAACCTATTAGCTGCAAATGGGTTTACAAGGTCAAGTATCATGCAGATGGTACTCTGGATAAATACAAGGCTAGATTAGTTGCTCGGGGATTCACACAGCGGGAGGGCATTGACTACGAGGATACTTTTGCTCCTACTATCAAGATGAGCACAATTCATCTTCTTCTCGCTATTGTAGCCCAATTTGGATGGACAGTTCATTAGATGGACGTCAAGAGTGCCTTCCTCAACAGTGATTTGCAGGAAGAAGTCTACATGACGCAGCCTCCTGGTTTCAAGGTTGCCGGCAAAGAACATCAAGTGTGTAGGCTCGTCAAAGCACTCTATGGACTAAAACAGGCTCCTTGTGCATGGTATTTCAAGATTGATCAGTACTTGGTTGATCATGGTTTTCAGCGCAGCCCTTTTGACACTAATCTGTATGTCAAACACTTTGGTGATGATATTCTCTTTCTTGTTGTCTATGTTGACGATTTGATCATTACTGGCAGTTCAACACCTTTGATTGCGGGAATCAAACAAGATTTGTATCAGGCTTTTGACATGACAGATCTGGGGTTTCTCCATTATTGTTTGGGTATTGAAGTTTGGCAGACCGCTAGTAGCATCTTTATCTCTCAGTCAAAATATGCCAGAAGTTTGCTTGACAAATTTTGGATGCAGGATTGCAAACCTGCTTCCACACCTATGGAGAAGGGGCTGAAGTTGTCAACCAACTCTGATTCACCTCCGGTTGATGAAACAACATTCAGGCAACTAGTGGGCAGTCTCATCTACCTCACTGCCACTAGACCTGACATCAGTTTTGCAATGAGCTACATTTCTCGCTTCATGACAGCTCCAAAAGTTGATCATTGGATTGCAGCAAAGCAAGTGCTGAGATATGTTAAGGGCACTTCAGACTATGGCATTCTGTATAGCAGATGCAAAGATCCAAAGCTGATTGGTTACACAAACTTAAATTGGGCCGGTTCAGTGGATGACAGAAAATCTACTTCTGGGTATGTATTCAGTTTGGGTATAGGTGCTGTAACATGGACCAGCAAGAAGCAACAGGCAGTAGCTCTTCCCTCGACTGAAGTCGAGTATCGAGGAACCGTTAAAGCAGCATGTGAGGCAGTTTGGCTCTGCAGGATGCTTTCTGACATGCACATGTCACAAGCAGGACCTTCTCCCTTGTACACTGATAATCAAGGGGTGCTCAAACTGGCCAAAAATCCAGTCTTCCATGAACGTACCAAGCATGCTTCATTGTCACTACATTCGCCAGCTGGTAGAAGACGGATCAGTTCAGCTGCAGTATATTCCAACAGTGGATCGGACTGCAAACATTCTCACCAAGTCTCTGAGCCCGGATAAGTTTGTCAAATTTAGAGGGCAACTTGGTGTTGTTGACGGATTGACCATTAAGGGAGGGTGTTAGAATATATTATATTCTTATATTATTAATGGTCAATATGATGTATTTAATAGATTAGATATTTTCTATTTGTTAGGTGGACATTTAATGTCTGAAGTTAGATATCATTAATATCTACAGTTGCTTGTAACTTTTATATATTGTAAGATCTTCTTTTGTTAATATAAGAGAAAGCTTTTACCACTTTCAACTTCACATACCACAAAGACTAGGAAGTAAAGTTTATTGCTGATTCTAGTCATAAAGATGCAGTTTCACTTGGTGATGGTTGATCACAAGTGGTTGAAGGTATAAGAGATGTGAGGGTTGTATTAAATGATTCTCTAAAATTCTTAGTGTTCAATGTTCAATATGCATTTGCTATAAACAAGAATTTATTATCTACTAGTTAGCTTATTGGAAACCCTAACATTCAAGTCAAGTTTTGTGGAAATAAATTTATTGTATCAGATGTGAAACAGGATAAAGTTGTTGCCATAGGCATTGGGCAAGGAGGCCTATATAAGCTTGTTGATCCTGCTATAGGTAATTTGCATGCCTTATTTGTTGAAGAAATACCATTGTTCTTTGGCATGGAAGCTATGGTCACTTGAATTTTGAATATTTGGCCAAACTTGGTAGAGCCCATATGGTTCACAGGTCGCTCCCTATACAAGAAAAAACATGATTCATATGCTAGGTGTTTGGCTGGAAAGCAAAAGAGGAATTTGTTTCCCACTAAAGGTGCATGGTGTGCTAAGGGGCCTTTAGATCTCATTTATGCAGATTTTTGTGAGCATTCCTGGAAGTCTCTCATTGTCAATGGTTCAAGGTACTTTCTGCTATTGATTGATGATTTCTCTAGAAAGATATGGATTTCTTTCTTGAAGAAGTTTGATTACTATGGTGCCTTCCTCAAATTCAAGGTGTTTGTGGAAACACTCACAAGGTGTTGGAGCAAAACTTTGTGTCTGATAATGGGGGGTAATTCACTTGCACTCAATTCAAGGAATTTTATGTAAAATAAGGTATTTAGCTCTAGTTAGTAGCACCATACACTCCACAACAAAGTGTAGTGGTTGAAAGTTTTAATAGGACTATCATGGAGATGGCACAATGCATGATTCACAACAGGAATCTGCCCTACCAATATTAGAGAGAAGTTATCAACACAATGGTTTACATCCTAAATAGATGTCTGTGGAGATCCTTGTAGAAAATTGCACTAGAGGAAGCTTGGACCAGTAACAAATTTGAGGTAACTTCTTTTGAGTTTTTGGTTGAACCTCATACACTTTAGTTCCTGAATAGAAAAGACATTAGCTAGATTCCAAGAGTATCAGTTATTTCTTTGTTGGTTATAGCAAGCAATTTAAGGCATACAAGCTTAGTGATATTTCTACTAACAAGATCATTGTTAATTGGGCTGTTGATGTAAAAGAGACAGAGCCATATTTTTCAAATGTTCAATAGGAAGTCAACAAAGAACTTGAATTTAGTATTATCGTACCCTTGAAGGATGAACCTTCCAATTCATTAGGTCAGCCTATAAGTCAAACTTTGGTTGCTTCTTCACCACTTGCAGATCAGAGACACAAGACTAAGGTGTGTCCACTCCAACTAAGGCTCCAATTGATAACTTGCCTTTATAGCATTCACCTGAGACTCATTAAAGACCTAAATGGTACTGTTCCACTTTGGAAGCTGTATTAGGATCTTCCTCAATCAAATGAATGTCCTTGGAGAAAAGGAAAAAGGCCACTGGTTCAACAACTGAGCATATTAAATTTTCTGTATCTTCTGATTTTTTTCAAGTTTCTAAATCACAAAACTTTTTTGAGGCACAGGGATTACCAGAATGGGAAGTTGCTATGAAGGTTGAATGTAATGCATTGATGACAAATCAAACTTGGGAGTTGGTCGAATTGTCTCCAAGTAAAAAGTCTATTGGATGAAAATGGGTCTATAAAGGAAAATGCAATGCTGATGGTTCATTAGACGGGTACAAGACCCATCTTGTTGCTAATGGATATTTGCAACATGAAGGTATAGACTTTGAAGAGACTTTTTGAACAGTGACTTAGATGAGGAAGTCTATATGATGTAGCTTGAGGGTTTTAGGTTCCTTGATGTGAACATTTGGTTTACAAGTTAATGAAGTTCTTGTAAGGGCTTCAGCAAGCTCCTCAAGCTTGGTATCTAAAAATTGACAAACATCTAAAAGATTTTGCATTGAACCTTTATTCCAAATCTTTATGTCAAAAGCGATGGTAATGATATTGTAACTGTAATTGTATATGTTGACGATCTTGCCATCAGAGCTAGCATAGAGATTATAGTGTAGCAAGTAAAATCAAAGTTGTGTGTAGCTTTTGAAATGACAAATCTAGGTCTCCTACACTAGAAGTTAAGTTTTGGCAATCTGATCATAAAATCTTCATGGTTCAAATCAAATATGCCAAGAATGTTTTGGGATGGCAAATTGTAATTTATTTTCTACACCTATGGAGGTCAGGCTGAAGTTGTCAACATCCGATGATTCATCCCTAGTTGATGAATAACACCACAAACAGTTGGTGAGTAGCTTGATATATCTTACAACTGCTAGACTGGATGTATGCTTCATTCTCAGTTTTTGTGAAGATTGAAGCTCTATCATTGGATAGCTACAAAGTGAGTTTTGCGATATGTCAGGTACTTTTTGACATTGGCAAACTCTATCAGAGGATCAAAGATTTTGGTTTAATTGTGTATACATACTCTGATTGGGTAGGATCTGTGGATAATCAGTGGTCTACGATGGGCTACATCTTCTTCTTGGGTTCAGAAATGAGTTCTTGGCAAAGTAAGCTTCAACAAACTGTAGCTTTATCCTCCATTGAAGCTGAGTTCAGTAGCTGTGAGTGCCAGTCGCAAAGTAGTTTGGTTTTTCAGAATCTTGACAAATTTTTAGATACTCCTACTCTGTTTTCTGTGATAATCAGCGAGTATTGAAGTTGGTGAAGAATCTAGTTTATCATGCTTGAACCGAACACATTGAGATTCATCATCACTATATTTTATAACTGGTGAATTGTAAGGAGACTCTCTTCATGTTTTTCTTCTCAGGAGCGGACTGCTTATTTAATGACTAAACCCCTTGGTCCTAGATACTTTCTCAAATTTCGAGACAAGCTTGGTGTTGTTTCTGATTTGGTCATTAAGGGGGGTACCAGTATATGCATATATTAGTATAATAATGTAATGAAGTGTGATTAGGTGTAGGTCATTAAAGAAGGTTGTAGTAGTTGTAGTTGTTGCCACTCTTAATGAGTTAATGAGGTTGTTGTATTGTCTTTTGATATGGTTGTTGTACCATTTAATATGGTAGATGGAATAGTACTTTTCTAAATCTATATATTGCTGCTTCTTTTTGTGGAGTAAGTCATTCCTAGCAAATTTTTCTCATCTAATTTCTTTGCATTTACTAACAACAATTGCCAATATATTTCTTTCGAAGCACTGTAGGATCTAACAAAAGTCTTCTTGACATGTAGGGTGTTTACTATTATTTCTATCAGATCTTTAGAACAAGAGCAGAGGCCACTGCACTTCGACATAAGAAGAGAGGCACAGGTGATGGCTCTGTTGGCATGCTTTCTTCACTTCTTTCTGCAGCATTTGCTGGGTATGTATTTCAATGTCATTTGTGGGTAATTAAAAAAATTGTATTTGTAAGCTGCACAATCAGTTTTGCTTTTCTGAAATTGTCTTTTTGCTTCCCATTTTCAAATAATATACATACACATAATAAATGTGAACAATTTGGAGTTGTACTGGATTCTGTACAGAGACTATAGACCAGTATGTTAGGATGAGACTATAGACAACAAAACGCATTGTTGTCTCACTACAGTGGCCTTTTGGTCTTAACTTTTGTCCTACACTGTGGGCAGGTGCTTGAATGTATTGCTGACAAATCCTATATGGGTTGTGGTCACACGCATGCAGGTATTTATGGAAATTAGGAAACATGTCTAAATTATTTTATCAAATATCCTAAAGTTTATTGCCCGCTGATTAGAACTTATAAATTTGGAAATTAACTAGGAATTACTAGGTATCTATAGTTTAGACTGTTCCTTTCTGTATACCTACTTCACATTCTAAAAAGTTACCTTTATTACAACTTTGGGCATTTCTTTTGACCTCTTGGTGTAACATATATTTAAGTTTTAGTTTTCATTGAATGTGTGATTGATTTGATTGTCTTATGTTTGATTTAGTTTTAGATTATATTTCTTTCTATTCACATTCCATAAAATTTAATAGTTATCAAGTCTCCTGGACTTATGGTTCAAGAAATTACAGTGTATACTTTCCAGGATAATTTTCAGCACAATTTTGTATATTAAATAATAAATATTAAAGATTATGATGTTTATCTAGATAATAACATTTTTGATATGTAAGTTCTCAGCTTTTAAGGAAGGATTTTCTTGGGAAATGATTTAGTCTAGATGTCTTTATTTCTCAGTCAACTATTTTATCTTCTATACAAATTTCTTAATGCAATGAATTCCTTGCATTAAATCTGACTTGGCCCGATTTCTTCATACAGACACAGGCACAAGCACAAAAAAAGATTCTGGAGGTGAAGGGATCACTAAAGGAAAGCAACTCCCATGATATAGAAACTTTACCGATTGATTCTGCCACCCAAAATAAGCTAGCTGTTCCTGTAAAATTAAGAGAGCATGGTTTCAAAGGGATCCAACCTTATAAAACCAGTCATGCGGTGTGTGCACAGTTCTTACCTCTTACCTTTTTTCTAATCTGTTGGTGTTTATTGTTATGAAGGTTTTTTAGTGTTTTTGAACAGAATTTCCTGTTGCTTTCTGAGTAGTATTATATGTTTCCAATATAAATTTTATACCTTGTAAGTTTCTTAGTACTTTTCCTGTATCCTTGTCAAAGGCTGGACTAGAATTCAGTCTCTTTTATATGTAAAAACAGGATGGATATAACTTACACAATGAAAGTATGTTGAACTTTATGCATCCAAGCTCAATAAGAATGATAGATCATAAATGGAAATAGAAATAACTAGACAGGAAATGCAAACCATAACACAAGAGAGGGAATGCAAACCATAACACAAGATATATGTAGAGAAACCCTTGCAGCAAAAAACTCCACATCCAAAGTGATTAAATCTTATATTAATATTTCAAAATAGTTACATCAATACAACTTCTCCCTTTGAATTCTTGCAACACTTCATTACTACAACTTGCAAAACAACTTTTCCAACCTTTTAGTCCAAGCTCCAATTTATAGAAGAATTGCAGAGTGAAACCATTGGATGGCTTTGGAAACCATTTACTAGCCCAAAGGAGGTATGCTGCTGAAATTGGTTGGACTCAAAACCCAATACCCTCCTTGGTCTAAGTGCCCTTAGCTATTATTAGCATTAAAAAAATGTTATAACCAAAAATTCTTGACTACCTAAACTTGGGCATCCAATGCATTAGATCCTTCAAGACAAGTGTCCAGCACTGTCATAAGGCTGGTCAAGATTCCAATGTAACCTCGCTGCTACATGCTTTTACATGTCATAAGAATGTATCAGATATAACCCTTGTTTATCCTTTCTGCCACTCCATTTTGTTGTGGTGTATATGGAGTTGTTTTCCTATCTAACAATCCTTGTATGCTTGCAATAATCATTAAAATCCATAGAGAAAAATCCACCACCATTGTCCATTCTTAAAATCTTTAGTTTTTTCTCTGACTATTTCTCAATAAGTGCTTTAAACTTTTTAAATGAAACCATATGTTGCTTGCCATACACACAGTGTTCATAGAAAGCAAAATCAGCAGAGTAACCAAACAAACTATCAACCATCTTCTTAGTTATGAGGGTTTTGAGACTCTTCTCACCTATTTGACCTATCACTATTTACATGATACAAAGTTATTAGTTACATTAGCAAAGTTATAGAAAGTAGACATTTCGAGCCTAAACAAGGTGCAACACTGAGTGCTCCTAGCCAACACCAAATTCTCTCTGCTCAACATGTAACCACTCTTCCCAAAAGTAACATGTACCCTTGAATCATTGATTCTAGAGACAAAAATTAAATTTCTAGCTAAACGAGGGATATGCAATACATCCTTGAGGGTTCTCACCATTCCATCATTGAAAATCACTTTTATATTCTCTCAAGTCATAATCTTCAATGTGTTGTCTCCAAGAAAAACTTTCCCACCACCATAAGCTATATATGTTGAAAACCACTTGTTTTGAGGAGTCATGTGGTAGGACACATTTGAATTTATCAACTAAGAGTTATCAAAATTCATATTAGTAGAAAACTAAGTTACTGGTTCTAGTATTGGTTCAGATTTAGGTTTCGAGGGTTTGGTTGGCGGGTTTGGTCAATTTTTTTTTGGGGTCGGGTTCATTTTGGGTTTGTCCATATAAAAACATATAAAAATCAGAAATATATAAATATTTGCAACAATTAAGTTCAAAATACACCACACATAACATCTTATATTATATAATAAACAAACCACCATATTAATAGTCAAATATTAGTCAAACTCAAATGTCATGATATAGATTGAAGTTAAAAAATAATAATGTCAAGTGTCAACAATCAGCCATCATTGATAAAAAATCATATGGTTCTTCAAAAATAACATGATCACTATCCATATTAGATGATGTAGGTAGTGGTAAATTAGAAGAACCACAAATAGTGCCAGTGGCATTGGCACTAGCACTAGCACTGACACTAACACTTCCATGCTCACTAGTTAGCTCATAGTCAATGTCAACATCAAGTGCAACAAAGTGGCGGAAGCATCTGAGTCAATATGCTTTGGCTATATATACCACTTGTGTTCCCTTCTTTTTGTTTGAGTGTAGTCGATTGTGCTTTACTAAGTGGATGAACGAGTATGCGCTCCAATTCCTCTCAAATACAAATGAACTAGCAACCTATTAAGACAAAATTAGAGAGTTAAAAGTTACAAAATATAAAAATTTAAATTATAAAATTAAAATATAAATAAAACTTAATAGATAAAATAATTTTTTTATAAAACTTGCTATAAATTTTTTTATCGCAATAGGTTGTAGGTGTGTGAATGGTTGGCCATGGAAGTACCACCAACTATGAGCATCAACCATATACTTGTCTCAAAGAGCATCAAGACCACAATTGTTGAAGCATGAAAAATCCACGAACTCAATCTTCACTACATTCGTATGTAACAATCAATGAATAGTCTGTGAAGTGTTGCCTTGTACCCTTGATTGACTTCAACATCTCTATATGGGGCAACTCTTGTTGCCATAGAAAGGAGCTCAACACTAATATTTAGGACTCAATGCAAAGGAAAGAAGATGTAGTGTAGTGGTCATTTTGTTCCATCTCTCTTCAATGATTTTGCGTAGTTGTTTGAAGAATTTTTCTTCAGGATCTTGCTCTTTTGCATTTATGACAACTTTCATATTCTTGATCATTGAGTTCATGCCATCATGTACGTCACCCAAACAAGGCCTATCCATTTTGCTATAACAAATCATGCTAAATATGGGCTAAGTGAAATTGAGGAGATACTCAACACGATCCCACCAAATGTCATCTAGGATCATTTGCTTAACCTTTGCTGCCCTTGTAGTGCTAGATTGCCTCCATATGGACCAATTTGGGCTGATGACCATGTTAGAAAGTGCCTCACGAACCTTTACAAGTCATCTCAACACAATTGTGTTGAAGGCAAAACGGGTCTCAACAACTTGTTTGAAAACCAAAATTGAAAAATATTAAATTTACAAAAAGTAAAATTAAAATTAAAAAAATTACTAAAATGAAACATTTATTATTTAACTTACCTTTAGCAACTCTAATTTCAAGAATGTTCTAATTATGCCTTGTGACATGGTGGTTGGTAACAAACATTTGGATCTCTTTGGCCTCAACATACACTTGTTTGATCCAATCAATTTTGGTACCAATTTTTGTAGTATAAGGTTGAGGGAGTGAACGACACAAGTGTCCAAAAAATGTGTGAATAATGCTCCTCAACCAATAACCCAATCACTCTACAATTTTTGGCATTGTATGTTATAACTTGCACAACATTTTGAGGGCCCACCACTTCCATAATGGCTTGACAAAGAATGTTAGCAATAAATGCACCATCCTTCACCTCCCCTTCACAATCCACTGCTCTAAAAAACATTGCCTCTTTAGGGAACATTGCAATAACATTGATCAATGGCTGAATTTTTGCATCTTTCCATCCATCAGAAACAATGGACACCCTTGTTTTGACTCACAAATCCCTTATGGGCTTCAAGGAGTCCTCCATAAATTTCACCTCTTTTTCCAATAAGGTGCTATGAGCCATAGTTTGAGGACTTTGCGAGTCCTGGAAAAGACTCTTGGAACTCGTGAGTCGTAGGGCTTATTGAGTTGACTTGCCAAGGACTCTCGAGCCAAGTCTTGGAGAGTCCAAGCTAGGACTCCCGAGTCCTGGTGAGTGACTTGTGCGAGTCCTAGAGTCGGACTCTCGAGTCCCAACTTAGGACTCTTGGCATCACTTGGAAACAATGAGTATGAATGTTTAAAACTTGTTTTTTGTTTCTTTCTATCATTTGAAAATTTGAAACTATGAGTATGAATGATGAAATTTCAAATTTTGAGTGTTTGAAGATCATATAACATGTGTAACATTTGAATTATGAGAAATTGATAATCAAATTAGGCTCTTATGTTCTCTAATTGCATTAATTTATTTTTGTTTTTGTGCCGAGTTCGTGCCGAGTCCTGAGTTCGAGTCCTATTTTGGGCTGCTGAGTCTACGCCAAGTCTGAGTTTTCAAACTTTGCTATGGACCTTCTCAAAACCGGGCCTCTTGTACCCTTTTGGAGCCTCATTAATTGCTTTCACCATTTGTTTGCCAATATGGTGAGCGAACAACGTTGAATGCCAATCCATTCGCATAGGCATATCTCACTATGTTTTGATCGGCAATCTCTCGAGACCCCTTATGAAATGCCATTTCCAATGGTTCCTTTGATCTCTTATGTGTAGAAGCCACATGTTCTTTAGGTGTGGACAAAAAATGGATGGCTCTCTGTAGGTTGAAAATAAGAAGGTCGTGGAGGGGGCTTCATCCCTTGAGATCTTTTCTTTAACAAAGGATGATTTGATTTACAGCCTGTTGCTTGATCTGTTTTTTTGCTCTTCAATATATGCCAAGACTTGTGCTTCTGGAATGCCATTACCACCTTTTCTTGGACAAAATTTGATGCCTTGTGCAAGGATTTTGCACAAATGGCTTTTCACTCATTGTATGAGTTTGAATATCTAACTTTACATTCACCACAACTCCAAACATAACCCCCACCATCTGGAAGCTATTGTACCATTTCAACATATTTCTAAAGGGGAGAGTTTGGGTCTGTTTTGAAGCGGATCGACTCACAGAGTTAGAATTGGTTGCCATTGTAATACCTAAGACAACAAGTCCAACAAACAATACATTTGAAGAATTGAAACAAATGAAATTTGAAAATAATAGTATATAAATACAACTTAATAGTTAATTAATTTTAAAAAATAAGCATGTGTTATAGATAACTAGAAGAATAACAATAAACCAAAAACTTCAAAACAAAACAAGAGAGTTCATTTGTAAAAAAAACGAAGGAAAAAAACCCAAAAACTTAAAAAAAACCTACCTCTTTTGAAGAAATCTTCTCTATGATCTCCTTGACAACAAATGAACTCTTGCAAAATGTGTAGGAACAACACAACAACTATTGATCTTCACCTCTATTCGCGCAATGGCAAGCAAAAAAATAAGTTTAACAATGGAGAATAATTTATTTTTTTCATTCATAATACGAAAAATGAGTTTGTTTTTGCATTTTGGATGTTTTCTATAGGACATTTTTTATTTGAGGGTTTGGGGGGGCGAATTGCACTTTTAAGTGTAAAGAAAAAGTAAAAAAAACAAAGCAAAAATGGCAAAATTTGTTGATTTGGTGTGGGTACCGGTCAAATTTGCCTTGGGTTTGCCTTGGATGGACTTGTAGGTGTTAGGTGGAACCCTGCTTGGACTCATAGGGAACTGGATCTGGACCTTAAACTCGAGCTGGACTGGATCGAGACTTGGGCTTTGCAAGGGCCAGATTGGTAACATAGGTAGAAATGATACAATCTTTGGTAGCTTCATCATCAAAGGATTTGTCCGTATAGGAATCATCATTATTCCTACATTCCTTTTTGAGATGCTCTTATTTACAACAGTTCCAACAACTCAATCTACTCTTACCAATTGTCTTAGACCTTCCCTTGGACTGAGATATGTCTTTAGACTTGTCCTTATCACCCTTCTTGTCCTTACCTCTCTCTTTAGATCTTTCCTATACATGCAATGTAATTTCCCTGATCCTTGGGTAGCCACCCTGGAGCTTAATTAATAACACCCTGGAGCTTAATTAATAATTTAATTAATTAAATATTAATTTGTCTCAAAATAATATTTTGGACATTTATATTTAACTAATTAATTATTAATTAAAGTAACTTTATTAAATGGATGGAGAAACTATCAAATAACGTTACTTCAATTAAATATTTAATAATAAGACATTAAAAGGTGGTGAAGTATAAAAGGTTGTGGAGGAGAAGTTTATTATTATCTTTTGATGAATTTTATTATAGCACAGCTTCCAAGAAACTCAAGGACGAAAACCTTGAGCAGGTGGGCTGGACGAAAACCTAACTATTGGGTGGATTCATTTCAGAATTCATAATTGGTCTTCAGTGAGTAGATGAATGATTATCCAAAATTTGTGAGGTCTTTGTGAAAGACAAATTTCAGAATTTTTTAAGATCTCCAATTTGAAGGGTTACTGAATATTGTAGGTTTACAAATTATGAAATTGAATATGGGCAGGTTTATGTATTCTATGAATTCATTCCATACTAGGTTGCTGTTGTACCCAAACCAAATTTTTTGCTTCATCAAGGCATTTTGCATTTAAAAGTCTAAATCTTGCTAAAATGATGTGAAACACAGTTTTGGGCAATATCAAGCATGGAGTTTTTGTCAATAGTTTGTCAGTCAAAGTCAATTATATTGATTAAAACCTGAAGCAGAGACTCAGAATGGAGCGTTTCACGATGGAGGGACATCTTACAACGACATATCATGTTGCATACGATCATTTCAGTGATCGAAACAGAGTTTTCAGTGATCAAATCATGGAGATTTCTCAAGGAAAAGCATAAAAGCGCAACTATAGCCCAGGGGCGCCCAGCTTGCCGAAGGTCAAGATCTTGAGGAAAATGTTAAAGCATCCAGTCAATCTCTTCAGAATCAGTCTGGCTATCCGTTGAGTTATCTAGCAAAGCTTTCCGAGATCCACAGCTCCGGCAAATCGCGACAGAAGTTGAAATTTCTAAAGTTCCAGATGTGAGAATTTTGTCATTTTCAGGCAAAAGCGCGCCTCTAGCCTGAGGGCGCCCATCTTAAGGAGGGGGTAAATCTTGGCATTTTCGATACTGGATGCAGTCAATCCGTTCACAACTAGTCTGCTTATCCGATGAGATATCAAACACAGTCATCCGACTCTCAGAGTTCCGGCAGCAGTCATCTGAAGATCAACTTAAAATGGAGTTTTCACGTTTATGAGCTTCTCCGTTTGTTCCCAGTGCAAGTACAACCCAGGGGCGCTGGTTTAAAGGACCCTCTAGATGCCAAAATTTGCAGACAGAGTCTTCCTAACATCAGTACTACTCTAGCCTAGCTCCGCGATGCATCATCCTGCTTGTCAATCCGACGTTCCAGGTGGTCGTGGCGGAAGTTCTACCAAGCACGTAATTTCACGGGCGGACCAACAAACAATTTTTAGTGTATTTCCACAGTCCAGAGGCGCCTAGCCTTTAGGCCTGTCAGATGAGCCTGTTCGCGTTCGAAGTCTTCACGGCTATTGAGCGTAATCATTTTATCTATCCAACGAGCCTAGCTGTCAACCTTCAGGATTTGGCAGTCGCTCGTGCGTGCGAGGTCTTTAGTGTAATACTGCAAAGAGAGGATATCCGGAAAATGGTTAAGTCTGGAGCGGTAATCTTAATTAAAATACGCACTGGAGTTTTTGAGGTCTTAGAAGCAGTTTTCTTGCTTCGTCACCTCCAGAGACTTCTTTTGTGGGCCCTTCTGGCTGTCTGTTAAAACAGATAGTGCCAGAATCGGGTCATCTCAGCTCCAGATATCAGAGGACGAAGTAGGGTACTTGGATGGAAGTTCGACTTTCGTCAAAATGACACCAGTGCAACTAAGAGCCAGGGGCGCTTTTACTTTTGAGGCCCTTAACACAGCTTTAAGGTGTCGCGTATACAGTCGTTGGATGCAGAATATCTCTAGTCATGCAGTGAGCTTCGTTTCATATCAGCAGGGTTCACCATTCGCCGTCAGCAGCCGATTGAAGTGTCAGATGGCAGTTTAGGAAAATGGCTAAGTCTGGAACCCGTAAAGCAATTTAATCAGGGGCGCCTAATTTTTCAAGGTGTTAAACGATGGATTTTGCAGGCATGTCTCCCAGCAGACATTTCTTCCTTGTTCAGTAGGCTTTCCGATGAATTCTTCAGATCAGTCTCAGCATCACCCGGTCATCCGGAAATCAGTGTCGAAGTTGGCCAGTCGTGACAATGCTGTCAGCTATTAAATATGGAGTTAATAAAAAGTGAAGTAGATCAGTGGAGCCCGACGATGAATCCTAAAGCTTCAACAAAATTGTCAACTGAAGTTCAAAATATGCATAAGATGGCAATTTTCTATTTTTGGCGCTTTGCTAAATGCACGATAATAAATATTTTATTATTTATTTCAAATTCGAACTTCTAGTCAGTGGCAGTGGAACTGAAAGGCAACCAATCAGAGGACTTCTATTCTTGTCAGGGTTTTGAATTCTTGCAGTTATCAAATTGGTGCGAATTTCTTCTTATTTAACATGGCGCCATCTTCATTATTATTCACAGAGCTTTCAATAATTCACATTTCTCAAGAGAAAAATCCAATCTTAAGAGAAATTCGTATTTTCCAAAGCAAATTCATATCTTCAAAGGGAAAATCGAATTTTATTAATTTTCAAAGCAAACTTCAAGCAAATTCGTATTTCTTCAGAAGAGATAAGGGCGCGCATCTTCAAAGTCATTTGCAACTTCAAAACAATTCGCAAATCCTTCAGATCAAAGGCGTATTCCTCAAATATCAAAGGCGTATTCATTCATAGAAATTCGCAAATCCTTCAGAGATCAAAAGGCGAATTATCAAATTTCATATCAAAAGGCGAATCCTCAAATTCATTATAAATTCGTATTTTCTTCAAAGAGAATTCGAATTTCTTCAAAAGCGCAAATTTCAAGAGAGGAAAATTCGTGGTTTTCAATTATAAGGCGAATTCTTGCAGTTCAAAGGCAAAATCTACATCAGTTATCAGAGGCGATTTTTCCTAACATATCTTTTTGCAAGATCAAAGTTCACAATTATCAGCAATTTCAAGAAATCTTGAGCGATTTTCACAGAAGAACAAATAAAAACGTCTTTTTCATTCTTCAAAATCAGATTTCTCTCAAAATACAGTGTGCATGTTCCTGAAATTGGCGAATTCTACAAGTCTCAGTATCTAGATCATTCTCATATAATTTCCTCGAGTTAAATTTGTGCGTTTGATTTTTCACGAATTTTTAACTTCAGAACGTTTGTTCTTGAGTTATTAATTTTCTCAAGTGAAAATCTTTGTACGATCGAGTAGAAGTTGAATTTTCGCAAATCTGACGTTCTGGGTTGTCTTAGAATCCTTTTTTGGACAAAACCCATATCTCGGATTTTTCGCTGAAAATAATTCTTCGAAAGGCTATTTTTAACTCTCGCAGGCTATTTTTAGTTTCCAGAAATCTTGTCAGAACATAGTCAAGTTCACAGTCAACAGGCTAATTTTTCAGAATGCAGTTCACTCAGCTCGAATATAGGACCAAAACCGTCCTTACTCATGACTTTCTTAGGTTGGTCGAGACAGATCTTCACAAAGTGTTGCTAGAAGCAGTGCTAGATCCTGTCAAAATTAGAAGTTCAATCATTCAGGATATTGAGCAGTCTGGCTTACTAGAGGCCGCTTCCATACCTATATCCGTTCACTGTGTTGAGTTTGTGATGGCTTGCATTAAGCATTACAATCCTACTACTCGTGAGATAGCGTCAGTTGACGAACGAGTCATTTGTAGTCTCAAACCTCTAGACATCGAGAGGAGTTTTGGCATTCCTCAACACCAGAACAGCCTAGTTGTTTCTATGGAGCAGTGTGCGCAAGCATTTGATGCTGATGTGGACAAGTGTCAGAAAAAGATGGCAGAAAGATGGTTAAAACAAGCAAAGAACAGATTGCCAAACAATGTGGGTCGTGGTGAATACAAGGATGAGTATGCGATTCTAATCACACTCCTGAATCGTGTCTCAGGTCAAGTACATGCGAATGTTTTCTAGCCTTGGATGTATTACATTATTGGTCGCATCATTTCTGGGCAGGAGCATTATGACTAGGCATCCTTCATCAGCGATATTCTCCACAGGCAAATCACCGGTTTCATGGTTGCTCATGAGTTTCATATGTGTTCATATCTCGTGTACTTGATCGCTTATCAGGGTCAGTTCCGAGGACTAAACACCTTGGGCATTCTCAGTGTTCAGAAAATCTATTAGTATTATGATCAGCTTGAGTTCACCAGAGCTGAATGTCATTTCAAGCGTGTTCACGAGGCTTTCTTGACCTATACAGTGAGAAACTTGGACCGGGAATTGCACGTTCGTATCTCGGCAGTTGCTAGGGCAGCGATGGATGGATGGGCAGATTGGTTTATTCAGTTCCCAACATACATCTACATCTGAGTATACGGCTTTACAGGAAATCCAGCTATGCTTCCACGTTATCCTTCGGATAAGACAGTCTTTCAGGAGTTCCTAAGACAGATGCATGATGTTCATCGTCTTCTACGCCGCAGGCACAAACCATCTCTCAACTTTCCTTTTCAATTTGGAATGTATTGGTGCAAGTCGACAATTGATGCTAAGATCGCAGGACAAGAGCTTGAGAAATATCATCTTAAGTACCTTGTCGAAGCACGTGCCTATGACCTTTCAGGTCATTATACAGCTCGCCTTGCTGGAGGCACATATCACGAGTCTTCTATGGAGGATTACCGGGCAAATTGCGCAGATGACTTCGAGGTTCACAGACGCAGCTACGGCCGCTTCTCTCTCTCACAGATTGCTTTTATCAGAAGATGTAGGAGGTTTATCGATGATGAGGGAGAGGTTCTTCCTCGCCAGAGAGGTCGATACACAACCGTGCCAGTAGATTGGTATGCCAAGCAATATGCAACGGTCAAAGAGAGGTCAAGTAGAGTTATTCAGAACAGTATACTTTTCCTCAACAGCAAGAAGACAAGGAGGGTAAGTGTTCCTAGAGCAGAGCCGCCAGTGGTGGTGAATCCTTCGTACCTTCCTCGTCAAAACCTAACAAGAAGAAGAAGAGTAATCCTCCCAAGAAAGTACAAGCGCCAAACAATTCAAAGGGCAAGGTGCTTGCACTGTTACACATACGGAGCCTGACAGACACCCGGTCACAGAGCCAGTTCAGAGGCCAGCTCAGAGCCCGCCAGTACCTGAGGTTCAGCCTATATCAATTCCAGAGCAGTCACCATTCCGAATTCACATTGAATTGGATTTAGACTCTCCACCTCGCAGTGGGTCTTCTACACACTCACTCTCATCAGTACCTCCTCTCGCTAGTGCAGACCCTTCTAGTAGCATTAGCCGAGACCAATCTTGGATCGAAGCTCAGCTTGGAAGGAAGAGGAGGCAGCCATCTTATGTTCTCAATCATTCTGATTTCGATGACATTTACCAGGATGCGCCAGATAAGAGAGTCAAGAACATGGTTCATGTAGAGAGAAACACTGATATGGAGATTGTCATTGAGACTGCCGTACCTCCACAAGGGAAGAACTTGGCTAAATTGGAATCTCAGGATTTTGAGGTTATCACAGTCAACCTTGGTCGTAGCACACGCCAGACTCAGGTTGATCTTCTACAAGTTGCTACAGACAGTGCCAGGGATAGAATACTAAAGGACGGAGAGGATAAGGCAGCCCTCAAGGCTGAAATCAGACAGCTTCGTCAGTATATTTCTAGCCTTGTGCATAGACCAGAGGCCATTAACACACTCCCACCGATGCTTGAGCCTCCAGCAGAGCAAAGTCAACTCAATCACTTAGTTGCATATGGCAAGCGTTTGGATGAGTGGGAGGAGGAGTTTGTTGCTAGAGGCCGTGTTATGCTTACAGAGTTATATCAGTTGCGGTACAATGCACGAGAGCTCCGTCTTCGTCTTCAAGATGAGGAACGAGATATGGCTATTAACAAACCCAGAGATGAGATTATGATTGCTCACCTGAGTGTGGCTTATGACACAGTCACAGATGCAGAGGACAGAGAAGCTATCTACTCTTGGAAGACACAGTTGGTTTTCAAGGTAAAGATAGAAGACACTTTAGCGTCAGAGTTGGTTGAGAGTAGAGAGCACGTCACTAGTGCACTCCGGTTTGTGAGGACTCTAGTATCTCGCTTACCGTGCTGTTACCAGATCGAGGGTGGTGCCTACGTGGAGCTTACCAACGTTCAGTCAGAGCTCCAGGCACTCATTCATACCATTTTCAGTGGGGAGACCATTGGCTGTAAGGTTACTCAGCTTACAGTCATGTTAGCATTATTCGATGAAGCAACGAGGAGCAGAGGAGAACTTCAGTCTCAGATTTCAGCTGGTGAGGACATGCTGCATTGACATAGCATTCTCCGACAGTCTCATAGCTCCAGATAGTGATACAATCAACAATCTCATTGAGGGATTGATTGCTCGAGATCACACATAGTAAACTTTAGTTCCCACCTCTGAGGATAGACATTACACACACGAGTTGAACTTGGTGTTACCCTTTCAAGTTAACTCGATGTTGTCATCACATGCATATCTATTCTGAGATTCGCCATTCACACTTGGAGTTTCTTTTAGGGTTTTTCATTAACTGATGGTCGTCTTCCAGTTAACTCGCTTTCAATAAGGACGTGCATGCTCGCACAAATGTCCATTTTTAGATTAGATGTTTCGGTTAACTGATGGTAGTTTCCCAGTTGACTGTATAGTTTACTTAATTAGGGTTTGGCGCATAACTTGCATGCATTGCAAGAACTGTAGATGACTCAAGGTGATTTTAAGGTTCCCTACACCTTGATGTATATAAATAAGAGCTTTTGCTCATTTGTAAATAACTTTTGCTTGAGAGAGAAATATATGCTGCACCCACCTTGCCCTCAATATTGCTCTTTTGGTATTTGTTCATGTGTCTTTGCTATTACGATTAATTGTTATGCCACATAGGGTTTCAAGAGATTGTAATGGTGAATTCTTTCCATAGCTTAGATAAATCTGTTTTGTGCATATTTACCATTGAGGTCAATTGCTATGCCACATAGGGTTTCAAGAGATTGAGATGATAAATCTGTTTTATGTATATTTACTATTGTGATCAATCGTTATGCCACATAGGGTTTCGAGAAATTACGGTGATAAATCTGTTTTGTGAATCTTTATCATTATAATCAAGGGTTATGCCACATAGGGTTTCGTGAGATTGTGGTGATAGAGCTGTTTGTGAAGTCTTTACTATTTTGATCAAGTGTTATGCCACACAGGGTTTCATAAGATTGTCTTGGTAAATTCTTAAATCTGTTTTGTGCCCAATAAGCTTGTTTAGATTGAGATGATAGTTGCGCCACCTTGCCTCCAAGTAGAGAATCTAAACTCGTTTATCGTCCGATAGTCAAACCTTGCTCCATTTCCTCTTGCTCTGTTTTCCTGAGGAGATTGGATAGATTAAATTTAGTTGTAGTTAGTAGATCTGCAAAACCAGAAAAACTCAGCTGCAACGTATAGGTTCTTTCAAGAAAGCCTTGTGCCTCTACCGCTGAAACAAAAAGACAGGACGTAGTTTAGCTTATTTTCCTTTGCAAGTATTTTTGTCAAAGCACAATGAGGGAGCTTCCCCTCCTAATTTGAAGAGCACTCATTGCGTAGTGTACATAGGCTGTTCATAACAACTTCTACTCCAGAGGTGTTAGTTGTTACGCCAACAGTTGCATAGGCATTGAGGTTAGAAGATGTTAACGACTTCTTCAGGGTTAATGAGTGAGATGTTGACACCAAGACTGGAATTTAATATTCAAGGCTTGAGGGGGCGTGGGGAATTAATGTGAGTTGATTCACTTTATTATCTTGATTGCCAATAACAGGTGGTCGCCAAGCTTATACACTGAATTTACCATCAATTGGCTTAGCATATTTGGGAAACATAGGTATGTATGGTGGTGTCTCATCAATTATTCCAAGGTGGTCAGGTCAATAATTTAATATGTGCCGATGTGAGGAAGTAAAGGTCGTGGGTGGGACAAGGGAGATATTTGTTGAAGTTGTTGACTGGTAAGTCATTTATTGTTGCCATCAAAATCCATAAAAAACCACTGCATATATGGTGTGTTACTATAGAAGAGGGAGGAGTTACTAGCTGGATGTCAAATATTCTAAAGCTGCTGTGACACAAGAACATAGTGAACAGAGATTAGAGGAATTGCGACTAATCCATGTTGAAGCCATGACAGATTGAGACTAGTGATTTTAGCGCAGTCTAGCAAGAGGTGTCGTGGAGGAGTATGAATATTGTGGAGTAAGCTGCTAATCCAAGAAACAAGCCAAGCCTCTAAATTTTATTGCCGCCCTTATAATTATTGCAGATCATTCTTCAGCCGTCACTTTGGTCATGAACTTTGGAGATTAGCATTATTGCCTGCAGCTGCAATTGATTATGGACAAATCATATCTGAACAGGTCAGAAATGTATAAATAATTTCCCTTGACTGGTTGGAAATATTATATGTATTTTACTTCAACTGTAACCATTATAATAATTTACAGTGCCATGAATGAACATCTGAAAGTTTACATCTACTAATATATGATTTTAATATTTTGATGCTGGAAGTATGAATAAAACCAACTTATCTATATGTTCCAAATTGTGTGAATGATAAATAGAGAATTGCAAAACGAAGAGTATACCAACCTGCACTAAGACAAATATTACAGTTCTAAGCAAATCCCAATTGTTTGACAAAACATCTCTGGAACAATAAGGAAGTTCGGTTAAAAACTAGAGGGGAATTTTACATGCAATGTATTTGTAGACCTTTCAAAATCTTTCTCCTCATTTCCTTCGTGAGCAAGGTGGCAACAAGGGCATCAAACCTTGGATCATACGTAAAAAAACCACTAATTGCAAGGATATCCCAAGATTTAGGCAATGAACATAACAATAAAATACACTTAGCCTCTTCATCTATCTTCACATCAATTAACTATAATTGACTCACAATTAGATTAAAAGTATTTAAATGTTATGCAACCAAGGCCTCATCTTTCATCTTAAGATAATACAATTTCCTTTTTAGAAGTAATTTATTAATGACACTCTTAGTTTGGTAAATCTCCCTTATTCTATTCCACAGCTTATATGCAGTAGTCTCACTAGAAACATTCAATAAAAGGGAATCAAATAAGCACAAATGAATAGTGCCATGTGCTTTTTTATCTACTTCTACCCATTCCTCATTCAATAGACTCTGCTTTCTTCTAATTTTGCATGACAGTCCATTTATCCCTTTATCTAAGATATCCTCCATCTTTAGTTTCCAAAGCTCAAAACCTGTAGCATTGAATTTTTCTATTTCCAATTGAGATGAGCTAGCCATGATCTTTCTCACCTAGAACTAGGAACTGCAAGAAAAGACAATACACTCCCACTGCAGCAAAAAACCTAATTGCACATTCTCTCTCTCTCTCTCTCTCTCTCTCATCAAACCAATTGTGGCCTTGATTCCAGTGGAAGCAAGATATAGGTTAAACAATAAAATTTTGTTGAAGTTTGTACATCCAAATTCAATGGCACTGATAGATCATAAGCGGAAGTGCAAATAAGCATAAAGAGAATGCAAATCATAACACAAAGTGTCATGTCCCCAAAATTGCAACAATAAAGTATAAAAATAACCAAACATTGAAATGCAAATAACAAAATACATATTAAAAATATAAAAATGAATATATTTACAATAAATCCAATTTATAAATATAATAGTATAATAGAGATTATATAATATATTAATATAAAATATAAAATGATAAATATATTGAAAGATACTACAACTATAAAAATATTGAGTAAGAGCAGCCAGTGATTCATTTAGACAGCAGGGGCTCATTTAGTTAATAGCAAAGATTAAAGGAAAGGCATCTTTTACCACTGTAAAAGCAGCAACGGCATTATGAAAGGCTGCGATCAGTTGAAGGGACAGCAGTTACATATGTAAGGAAGGGTCACCTCCATTCCTAGGGACACGATGGGGGATATATGAGGTAAGTCAGATCATTTGCAAGAAAGGTAAGGAATAGATTCTGAGTTTTAGAGGAGATATAAAAAGAATAAATAAATATGGATTTGCATCCAGAAAAGGCAGCAACAGAAAATACAATCAGTGATTGATCAAACAGCATTGAAGATAGTCTGCAGACTGATATCTACAACGAAGTGCCTGGAATAATTATCTGCACAAATAATTATCTTCATTCTGTGACTATAACAGTAACGTAGTTCACAGATATTGGTATGCCATTTAATATATGTATCTGAATATATTAATTCCATGTATTTCCATGCATTTAGATATTTGAATATATACTTTATAGGAGTTGTAATTCATATTGCATTATCAGTCTAAATTATTAATGCCTATATAATTCATTCATGGGAGCAAGAGTTGGAAGTACATGAAGTGGGGGAGAGATTCCTTGCTAAGTAGACAAGGTGGTTGACTATCCACTCTTGGGTTTGGAAGTAGGAAAGACTCGTAGAACCCGGATTGAGGTTTCCTCTCTAATCTTCTCCAATGATTGATTATTGAGGGGATAATAATTCAGAATCAGCATTGTGAATTACTCATCTAGATCAGTACATATATATATATGTTAAATAATGTAGTGGATGTAACAATATTAATAGTCAATTAATTATATTATATTATGAATCATTGGCTAACATTATTGCAGGGTTAAACTAGAGTCTATCAGAAGTTGTAATTTAATAAAAAATTGTCTCTTACTTGGAAATTGTGATTTTAGGGCAGAATTCTAAGTGTACCAAACAGGGTACATTACACAAAGATGTGGAGAAACCCTTGTGGAAAACAACTCCACACCCAAAGAAATCCAAGCTTGTACCAATCCTTCAAAAGAGTTACATCAATACAACTTCTCCCTTTAAATTTGTACAATTTTTCATTACTTCTACAACTTGCAAAACAAATTGTCCAACCTCTTAGTCTAAGCTCTAATTTATACAAAAATTATAAAGTGAAACCATGGGATGACTTTGGAAACCATTTACAAGCCCAAAGGAGGTATGGTGCTTGAATTGGTTGGATTCAAATCCCAATGCCCTCCTTGGTCTAAGATGCCCCCGACTATTATCAACATATTTCTTACATGTCATAGCTAAGAATATTTGACTACCCAAACTTGGGCATTGAATGCAATAAATGCTTCATGACAAGTGTTTAACAAGAAACACTTAGTTTATGCAAGATTTTGTATGTGTGTTGAAATTGGTAAGCTTTTACCAAATAAAAGTAAGATTCGTTCCAAGCTAGGTGTTTGGGAACAGAGTATTCTCTTTGAGTCTTCCTCTTTGGTGTGCTCTCACTGCCTTAAAGTGGGTCACTTTTCCTGCTCTTGCCAGGTCTCTAATTCCATGAAGACTTGTTTTGTTGGGAAGGCTTTGGGTTTCTCTGTTGTTAGTCCCATTGAAAATTCTTTGGGGTCCGTCATAAAGGAAAAGAAAGACTTGGTGGGCCCCTTGGTTAGGGAGTTCCTTGTGGAAGATCTTGTCGATGTCCTAAGGGGAACCCCCCTCAAGGATAAAAGTATTCTAGTTTTAATGGATGAGGTTGATTCTTCTAAGAATCTTAGATTGACCCATTTGGATCAAGCTTCCCTTATGAGCTCTTTCATTAGACTCAGCTACAAACCTCCTTGATTGGTGAGGCTTTCGTTTGTTCTTTTGTTGAGGCCTCTCTCGTCTTTTGGCCCATTCCTTTGTGTTTCGCTCTTGGCTGTTTGGTGGCTCGTTGTTGGCTGATGGTTTTTTGTTGTATTGCGTTGATTCTGCTGCTCTTCATCATTTTGTAAGGGTTTCAGATGCCCTTCAAAACCTGTTTTTGCTGCTCTGTATCGTTGGCAAAGTTTGTTACTTTGCTGTTTGGCTGCGATCCATCTCTTCTCTTTGTACAAGGTTTTGGGCCCTTTCAAAACCCTGCTTACCTTATCAAAAACTGTCATAAGGCGGGTCAAGTTTCCAATATAACTTCCCTCTAACATGGTCTTACATGTCATAAGAATTTATCACATGCAACTCTTGTGAAGATGCTCTTAGATGCTTTCTGACATGCTAACACATGTCCAAACAAGTCAAGACAAAAGTGGGATGCCTACATACTCTTGTGAAGATTAGTCAAGATGCTCTTAGATGCTTTCTGAAATGCTAACACACGTCCAAACAAGTCAAGACAAAAGTGGGATGCCTACATACTCTTGTGAGGACAAAATCCACTAAAAGAAAAAATATATGCCGCTCCAAAATGAGATGCCAACTTTCTCAAGTGGAGACAAAAGGCACAAAAGATGAAATAGCAATACATGCAAAACATTAAGACTTGAACATGAAGATTGCAAGGTTGAGAGTCTTGAGACACCTTATCCAAACACTATATACATGCTTTTGTAATCTAATTGAACATAACATCATTATTTTTTCCCTCTTTCTTGCCTCGCAGTTAAATACATAAATGCATGAGTTAATGAAGGATTAATATCTGTCTTTTATTTATTAAAATTTAATATTTTCACTTGTTTGAAATAAGCCAGTAATATTTTTGGTGAGTGGTAATCCCTGTCTTAGTTTCTGTCAGTTTAAGAGTTATATTTTAGTTTCAAATTTCAGTGTTGTTTTGAACTTATGCATTATTTATTATTGTCTTGCAGAATTTCTGTACTGTACATTCCCTCTTTTAACAGGGCAAACTTTCGTGGTATGCTTATTCTTCCTTGGAATCTTCATTTGACAGGTAAAAGATCTCTATAATGAAGCAGGTATTAAAGGATTTTGGAAGGGTGTAGTTCCCACTCTTATCATGGTTAGTGTTTGCAGTTTCATTAAGAAAATCATCTGGATCTGTCAGGATGCATCTGGAATGACTTAACTGACTTGGAATGAAAACGTTATCTATGGTTTGCCAGGTTTGCAATCCATCAATTCAGTTTATGATCTATGAAGGTTTGTTGCAGCGCCTTAAAGCCAAAAGTGCCTTAAACAAGGAAGGCCTGAAAAATGTAACTGCCGTGGAGGTATATGAGTATTCAACAGTGATTATCTGATTCTGCATATACAAGTTATTTCAACACTGCTAAGTTATTCTGGCCAAAAGAATGGGTTCTGAGGAGTCATTCTTCCTGTCTGTTGTTGTTGATTCCTTCTAAGTTTCTAACAGCCAAAGAATGGAGCCATTATTACTATGGAATTAATATTAATGTTATTGGTATTAATATTTATTTTATGTCAGGTATTTATTCTTGGAGCCATTGCAAAACTTGGAGCAACTGTTGTGACATACCCTCTTCTGGTTGTGAAGGTATGTAAATCTCTGTGAATCAACTGTAATCAAATTCACGAGTCACTGAAAGGTGTTGCAAGTGAAAGATTCTCTGAATATAGATGTTTTCTCCTGAACTTACTGAGAAAATTGACTTTAGTTCTTGCAATAAAACACCATAACAATCAATTCACATAATGTTATCTATACTATACACAGATTAACAAGGAGTAGGACATCATATTTCATTCAAAGACAATCATCTTTCATTATGTCTGATGGGCAGGCTCATACAGGAATCACCCTACCAATCCTCAAGAAATTCTAAACCTTGAATTGTGTAAGTGCACTGACAAGAGGGGTCAAACATACCTAATTTAAAATTAGTAAATTGGCAGAATTTTATCTCTTTAGGCAATCTACCACCTTCCTTTGGCATTGAGTGTAAAAAATGTTTTCTATATGAGTTTGTCATCCTCTGGAATAGTCCCCAGTAATGGACCTTGTCTGATGGGCTGGTGCAGCGGCAGAATTACCTCACAAGCCTGTAAGAAACTATAAATGATTGCCACTTGCCACTTTCATATAAAATGCATCAATTGTGCAAGAGCACTGATAAGATGGGTGAAGCATGCTTAAAATGGTAGAAGATTACCTATCGAGGAAATCCATCACCTTGCTTTGGCACTTAGAAGTGTAAAGAATTCTCTATGTATGAGGTCACTATCTTCTTGACTCATTACCTGTTGGTCCCAATAACAGAGCTGATAGAGACCTAAAGCAGCTGTAAATTAAGAGTGGTGGTACTGCACAATAAGTGGTGATGAATGTGGAGGATTGCTGATTCATGTATCTGAACCCTTTAAGGTGCAGATGGGGCCGGTAAGTGGTTAAAAGTGTCTTAGATCAGCCCTGTCATAGTTATGTGTCAACATCTTATTGTAGGCAACACCTTTTAGGATCTACATGGTCGACGGATGTTCTAAACTTAAAGCATGGTCCACAGCAATTTGTTTGGTCTCTTGGTCATTCTTTGGATCTTTTTCACAATAATGGTGATTCGCTTTTACCCACATCATGCTGTCCTGCTGTCCTGTACAGAGTTAATAAATAAATGAACCATGTGCATTTTGTCCTTTTTAAACTTTAGCGAATGGTGAATTTTGAATTGTAATGTGAAACGCGAGAGCTCTCTAACTTGTCTGACAAAACTTCTTAAATGGCTATACTCAATGTAACTGTCTAAAAACAGCAATGTTTATTGCTTCCTTGTGAGAGCTTTTTACTGATGAGATGGGAAATTTATTTTGAAATGTTATCATTCATTTGACTTACATGCCATTCTCTGACATTTGAATTGTTATAACTTTTATAAGGTTGAAAGACAGTTTTCTATAAGCTATAGGATAATTTGGGCAAAGTTCTTTGCATTGCGTTTGAATGGTATTTGGATGTGAATTGTAATGGAATTCCATTTACATTTGACCATTGCAGTCAAGGCTTCAAGCAAAGCAAGAGATTGGTGGGAACAAAGCAACACAATATACAGGTTGGTAATGAATTTCAATAGACTTCCTTATTTTGAGTTAAATGAATTAGAACTTGTACTAAATTTCAAATTTCTGGCTGTACTATAGTCTATATATTGTCATCGTTTGACTTATGTTCTATATCAAATACACAATAGCAAATATTATAGATATAAAATAATGCATAATCTGCAACTGCCAGTATAGGAGTCGAATATTCAAATTTGAATTAACTGGTGCAATGGGAAACTGTTGCAGATCACATCAAAACTTTAAACATTCTTTTAGGCTATGCCTGGGGGTTTTTTCTACCCACAATAGGATTTGTACAAAAACATTCTTGTTAAAACTTTTGGAGCGTGATCACTTAATCCAGCTGAGAAAAATATGAAATGTCTAAAACACAAATGAAGTAGCTTTGTAATTGTATCAAAACAAAATGGTGAGTGTTTATGCTGTGCAAGAAAAAGCTTGCAATATGATAATAAGTATATAGAGAATCTCCAATCAATCTGAATTCTTTTGACAAAATGTTATGCGATCACAAACTTCAGCTGCAGGTGAGAAAACCATTAATTTGAAAGCAGAGTTTTAGGTGTTTTTCAAGTCTGCTGTTTACATTTTTTGAAAGGGATTGAAATTGGATCTGGTATTTCTATGTTATTTTGATGTAAATGATTAAATTTGAAAGAAATCATGAAGGCAAAAGCTGGTAGATCATGCATTGTTGTTGTTGTTGATGCTGGAGTTGTGCTTTCTGATGTTGTCTTGTAGATTTCTCCAGTTTATGATAATCATGACTACAGTTAAATGGGGTTCTTTTTGTGTAGAAGCTTTTAGTTAGAAAAAGCAGAGTTTTAGGTCTTTTTCTCAAAAGTCTATTGTTGACATTTTTTTGAAAGGGATTGAAACTGGATCTGGTATTTCTATGTTATTTTGTTGTAAATGTTTAAATTTGAAATAAATCATGAAGGCAAAAGTTAGTAGATCATGCATTGTTCTTATTGTCTTTTAGATTTGTCCAGTTTATGAGAACCATGACTATATATACTTTTAAATGGGCTGCTTATTGTGTAAAAGCATCTAGTTAAAAAACTGCTTAAGGGGAATTATATAAATATCGATAATTAAATTGATGTTTTAGCCCTTTAAAAAAAACTCAAATGGTAAGGGTTACAAATCATAGCGTCTTATATGGATAGCTCTCCATACAAGAAGATGTACATCCCTTGACCAATATCTTTTTAATGCATTATTTGAAAAGTATTAAATTCATTATTTTGATGTCTTGAAGGACTGGTTAGGCATTTAATGTATCTTCCACTCATTTGTAATGTGATTGTATCCAAGGTTGGGATTCAGTCAGTGTTTCTACATTTGTTGTTGTAGAATGGGTTAACTATATAAGGAGCTCTGATTTGTAATTCTTAGTCATTATTAGTCCTAATGATGGGATCACAAGGAGTGACCTTGAATGTTGACTATTTTCCTGAATGTGTTTAAGCATGTATCTTTTTCTGCAGGTACTTTTGATGCAATCTTCAAAATGATTCGCTATGAAGGATTGCCTGGGTTTTATAAAGGCATGAGCACAAAGATAGTGCAGAGTGTATTTGCTGCTGCAGTGCTTTTTATGATCAAGGAGGAGCTTGTGAAGGCAGCTCGTACATTAGTGGATAATAATAGAAAGATTGTCTCGATATCCAGTTTCAAATGAACATAGGTTTCCAGTACACAGATCCAACTCGAGGAGCTTCACATAGGTGACTCTGTTGGTGCCAAATGAATTGCAATGACAAAAAGGGACCCTGAAGGAGTTTCAATTTCGTTTTGCTAACTAATTTATATACAGTGCTATATACTTTGTCTGCATAATTGGGATTTTTTTTATCTAAAGATGATCTCACAAAGTGCGGTTGACTCAAGTAGTAGTACTACTGCTTATCAGTAAGTGCTAGAAAAAATACTTCTATTAGGATTAATGAAACACTGAAAGGCCATTATCTCCATTGTTTGACAACCTGTCTAATAGTTGTTATTTTATATAACATTACTACGTTACTGGTTCGGTTTTGGGTTCAGGTTCGGGTTTGAGAACCTGGTCCGCCGGTTCGGGAATTTTTTTTTTTGGGGGTTGGGTTCGGTAATACAAAAACATATAAAAATCAGAAATATATACATATTTGCAGCAGTAATTAAGTTCAGAATTCACCACCATATTAATAGTCAAATAACATAGCAAAAATACACCACCACTTTCATAGTCAAATATTAAAATATTAGTGATACTCGAATGTTATGACAGAAAATTATAAATTAAAGTTCAAACATAAAAATATCAAGTGTTTACAATGAACCATTATTGATCATTGATCAATCTGAAAAGTGTGTACATTTTTTTGTGTGGAAGGCAAACAATAAAACAGTTTTACATAATTATTTATATTGTGAAAGAGCTAGAACCTTTTTCTTGCAGATCGTAGAAGAATCTGAGAGATTTTTTTGGGTGTCCTTGCCTTGGAAGTTTGGAACAGAACTATCCTCAGCCATGAATGATTGACCAGGAACTGTGAGAAAGAAATAAGATAAATCATGCAACTTGCTTCAATTTCTTTCCTTGGGAAAAAGGGTAAAGTTTGCTTTTGAGGGAGAATCTCCTTTAGAGTTTGAACGCATTGATAAATTTTCAAGATAGACTTAGCCGATTATGTCATCTAGGTTTGAAGCTTTTAGGTACAATGTTTGCTTCTTAAAATTTTGTTCAAAATTCAAAATGCAGGCTCTCCTCCCTTAGGGAAAATAAGGCCTATCAAACCTAACACTCTTATGCAACACTTCTTAAGTTCTTGTTGATGTAGTATATTAGATGTGAAGTTTCAAAATAGGCATGGTTATATAAATTCTCATCTCAGGACTATCATTGCATTAAATTAAGAATTTTCAATCCTTTATAGTCTAGACAAGAGAAGTATGGAGTAGTGTTCCAATGCTAAAGTCTTATTGTGAATCTCTTTGCTATCAGTGTTTCCAAAATGAGGAATCTGTCTTCTGCACCAAATGAGAAATATTCACAATATGTGCTAGGAAGGAATAAGTCCATAAGATCGAGTATGGAAGAACTGAGAATTGCAAAATTGGCTTACGTTTGACCTCCACACAGAAAAATTTTCACACTTTTTGAACCCACAGTCAAGGTTTCGAACCCTGATCGAATCCACAATCAGGGTTTCAAACCCTGTCGAACCCACAGTCAAAAAATCGAACCCAGGGCGTATTTGACCTGAATTGGACCCGAATTTCAAACCCGGACCAAACCCGAATTGTATCCGGGCTTCCCAAGGGTGAACCCGGTAACATAGTAACATAGTAACTATTTAAACCACAACTATTTCAGCGAATATTGTGCTACTTAAAAATAAAATAAGACAATTACTTTGACAAATAAACTCTCATTAATTTGTGTTACGAGCTTTTTTTAATAGTGAACAAAGCAATTACAAGAATGAAAGCTACCAATAGGTAGCTGAAAGGAAAAACTATACAACAAATTACAACTCAGCCACTAGGCTGCAAGAAAGATACAATAAAAATTACATGAATCGTATAACATTTTTACATTGACTAAGCTTGTTATCGTGTTGAAGTTGCAAAACTTGTTCCTTGATTTGCTGAAGCTGCTCCATAACCTTAACATTCTTCTTGCATAACACTTGAAACTGCGAAAAATTAATAGCCACCTGAGCCTTAGAGTACCAGTTTCTTGATGACAGTTGTAAGAGAAAACATCAGCACATCAATATTTCCATATATGCTTTAAAATGACTTGTCTAATTGAATCAGTGCTAGACTATGCTTATACCATATGGAAAGAAACGAGACTTGTGCAGAAATTCATTGGGGAAGCCAAAGAATGGATTTGCTAAGTATTTTTTAGAATCAAAGTTATGAATGAATTAGGAGGATATATTAAGCCGGATTGTAATCATTATTTGTCTAATGAAGCTATGCTAATGTCTATATAATATATATCTTATTAGGAACTTCAAGAATCATTGGATACCATTCCTCTTAAAATTTAAAGAAAAAATATCTTGGGATTACGTGTACTACAAAACCAAAATCACTTCAAAGCAATGCATTATTTGGTTACCTTACAAGAATTTTCTTGTCTATGAAGATTTTTCCCTTTTCCTGTTATTTTCTGTTTTAAGAATGAAGGTAATTATAGTTTTCAATAATTTCTAGGGGGTGTCACAGATTAATTTTAAAAAGTTGAATAAGGTAATGGTCAAGAAAATATTTTAGAAAGGTGTGACACATGTAAAATCAAATATTACAAGTGCTGGTGAAAGCGCTGTAAAATAAAATGAATATATGGTGTATTTTTGCAGGGCCAATTGATTTATTATGAACATAAATAAGCTTGAATAATTTAGTTGGCTTCCCGCTTAGCATCTGATTGATATTTAAAATTGTCGTCACATTATCGTCGATTATAAAGTGGGTCTGAAAATGGTAGAGAAGTGAAAGGTAAAGGTAAAGGTCCTTTTTAAGTCCACGATACCATGAGTATATGGGACTCCTCGTACTCCCCCAAATATGAGGGAGGCACCTAACTCGTGCTCCACAATACGAGGCCCTCGTACTCCCCCAATATGGAGGAGGCACCTAACTCGTGCTCCACAATACGAGGTGTACATACCCTACCCATTAGGCAAGTTCATGTGAGGATCACATGAATGATAACAAAAGATTAGATCCCGAGGCAAATGCAATTTTTTTTAAGTAATAATCATATATGGGCTTTAGAAAAAAGATTATATCGGATTATTGACTGAGAAAATAACTGTCTTGCAAGGAGCATATATGATCATGATACCTCAGAACGTCTCTGTACTCACTAATATTTGAAGGACAGTTATTTACTAATGATTTTTCATCATTTGTTTTGAGATTTTTTTTTTTTAAATTTCTTTCAGAAAGTGGGTTTGACTGAAATAATTAGTAACAGCATCTAAATGGTTGATATGCACAAATTTGATAACCTTTCAGCCAAGCACTGTAAATTTATTTTCTGGGCAATGCCATTCTATGTCATATTTGGTCACCAGCTTTATAATATTTATACTTATCAGCCATTTGATAGTATCTTTTAGATGTTGAGGGCTCTAAAAATTTCATGATTTGATATTTTAAGATTTTTTTTTATGGTTCCATATGAAAGAAATGACTTTGAAGCTATTATAATTTATTAACATTCACAATTATTTTCTAAGATATTTGAAATTGATAAATTAGTATTAATCATAAGAAAAATAATTTTATACGTTTTTTCAGACTTGTATTTTGAATTAGAAATATTATAGTTGTTTCAAAACAATATATATATATATATATTTAGTAACTTACTTAAACAATGCATTAATTTAATAAATTAAAAGAAAGAATAGACTTATTTGTTTATTGTGTTAATATATTGTTAAATGCATCATCATCAAGAGTGCATTTGAATGTTTGATGCTTGTTTATTTTTATAATCTATTTTTACGTAGTGCAATATGTTATGTTTAATACAAACATTGGATACAAAAAGGTTGGCCAAAATATTCAAATACAAGCATTACATATATTATCACAACATAAAAATAAATGAATGATGTGATTGTACCATATAAGAGATCAAACTAACAAATCATATTATAGTTAATCGTGTGAAAATGTAGCATCATATTTAATGGTATCTTTTTACATCAATACATTTACAAACACAATTGAAAGAGAAATTTGATTGTAAGTATAAAAACAACCATGCTACTTTAATAACACCATATTTAATTATCACAACCAAACACAAAAACAAATGGATATGAGATGTTTTCCTTAAATGTCAATTTAGAAACAAGGATGGTAATTGATGTTTTTCATTTTTATTTCACCTAAATCAACTCCCCCACTCAAATCTACATTATTTTGATACTAGATAATTACTAGCACTTGCACCAGAGGGGGTGCAAGGGTTACGCCGATAGAAAAATATAGAGAAGTAAGAAGGGAAGAGACATGCAAATTAGTACTTGTATGGACATCATTAGCAAAAAAAACGATGTTACACATTAGAAGATAGTAGTAGGTAAATATACAATGTGATTATACAATGTTTGAATCTCAGTAATAGATTGAGAACACGAATCATTACATTTTTTTTCAGAATAGATGGATATATTGCGAGATGTTTGCTTGAATAGTGGTGTTGTTCTAGGAGTGTACATGGAATGCAGTGGTGGGTGCAATGAATAAACGAATTGGTCAATGGAAATGCAAGGTATGGAAAGGATGGCAGGGGGTGTTATTTGGAGTGCATGTGGGTATCTGGGAAATACTTGTATAATGGTGGTGCAGTAAATGATTATGATCCATATCAAGAAATTTGCCATAAGCAGATGTAAGGTCTACATCGAATGTTGATCAAGATCAGGAGGATGCAAAATGTGGGGGGTGATGGGTAAACATGGATTTGGTAGGTGGTACTGATCCGCAAACGATCGAGCACTTGCTTGTTAAAGTTCACGAGTTAGATCTTCAAAAAGACTTACAATAGTCAATCTAACATCAGGATCTTTTAATTATTGATATGAATCCAACATGTAAATTCAAATCTTTAATCTACTAAGCTCAAAAAAACAACTGCAAGAAATCACAAAAGAATAGAAACGAGATGATAACGGAGTTCACCGAAAGTCAGCTATGTCTCTGGATTCGCCAGAAAAACGAATCGATCTATTGCCTTCAAGACCTGGAAAAACTACAGGTTACAAAAAGAAGTCAACTTTCGCCTTACAAGAGGCATCTAGAAAGTAGCTTCGCCTATGACTACTACTCCCACGTCGGCAAGACGTCCTTGTAGAAGAACAACAAGAAGCTTACAAAGCTTTTACAAAGACTATGCAAAGTCTTGCCAAGTTTCAAAAATCTCCTCCTGAGATTACTTGGCTTGCAGAAGAATGAGATATGAGAAGAAAGCTTGTGAAGAGTTGCTTGTCCAACACCACCCCTTACACCCCTTTTTATACAATAGATTTACCCGATATGGGTAATAACCATAAGGTTATAAAATCACCCATATTTACATATAAATCAACAAAATCCCCTTTAAATAAAACAACCCCCTTCTAAGCCTTTCATTTATCGGCTTATAGTTGTTTAGGATTTGTTTGTATTTAACAAATCATTATTGAGGGTTGTTTTATCCTAACTAATAACCTTTAATAGGTTTATTTGTTTGATCTCGGGCTTTCCAAGCGGTTAAGAAAAACCGAGCCCTTTGCTATATTAAACACCATACAATGGTGTAATGACACGTAATTGTTTTACACACTTGCCGGTCGAGGGTTCCAACCCCGACTGGCTATATTTATATAGCCGTTTCGCAAGCATCAAACAAGAAAATCAACTGGCCGCCGCTAAATATGCGCATAACATGCCTGCCGTAACGGATGAGCTCCCGGCTGTTACGGGAGAGGTTTCGGGTTCAAACCCCTAACCATTTTCTTTTTAAAATACCCACCGAAATTCGTTGGAGGACGGCGAGCTAGAGGTCCACATGTCGCATACCCATGAAGCCATGTGTCATCCTATAATTCACCGAAGACTCCACACTATCGCCAACTCAGCTACCCCTGCCAAGTGTCACACTCCGATTCATCAACATCATCCGCCACGTCGGTGTCTCGTCACCATGCCACATCATCCATCTGCCACGTGTCAAGAGTTGACTGGTCCGCCGTACTGACATCCTCTACCCAGTCAGCCTGCCACGTCACCTGTACGACACGTACGGTCTGCCACGTGTCAAGACCCCATTGATCCACGTCATCAACCATGCGATGACCCATCTGCCAAGTCAGCAGGATGACGTCATACTGACATCAGCAACCGTACCTCATGGTACCTTAGTCAACTATGAGCTTTGATTGGCTGTAATTCTCGCGTACGAGCTTCGATTTCAACGAAACGAACATCGTTGGAATCGTGACGATGAGACCTTCGCGATGACGCCAACTTCGACCAATTTGGTGATGATGAATTTTCCACCTTTTTCCTTGTCCTTGATAGCTGAGTTGACCAACCTTTGACTGAGCTTTGACCGATGATAACTTGAGCAAACAGACTCCTTTTTCGCCCGTTCAAGTTGCGCTGGATTCAGAATTCTATGCCCTACGCGATGGCACTACTTCCGAGAGAAACTGGAACACTTCAATTTCAGGTCCTGAAGATCCACCTGGATCAAACCTCCCCACTGAAGAACTTTTGGTCCTCCCAAAGTGTATAGTTCCTTCAATAATATCGCATTCAACATCTTGCCACTCGCCACGATCTGAATCACCAGAACACACTGCCACATCTGCCTGTCGGGGTCTTCAACAATGTAGGAATTCACAACTCCTCATGATGCAGTTCAAAAATGGAACTTAAAACACCCAAAGCAAGAAGGAAAAAACTGAGTATGATAAACCTATCCCTCAGTGCTTCTCACAGGTAGTTCGCATTCTGCATCTCTCACCTTCTTCTGGCTTGCTTCTATTGCTCCTCCAATTACTCGAGCACAGATTTGCGCCTCAGCTTGACATATTCCTTCACCCTTGTATTTCGGAATAGCTGATTCAAGGCTCCACCACCCAGCTCGGGTCTCGTCCATCTGAAACAACAAGGTCATCGATAAATACTTCAAGAACTCCAACCGAGTTCAGACTTATCCTGAAAATGACCATCATTGAGTCTTCAAGCTGAGAACATACAAGGTCACTGTTGACCATTCTCAACAACTCTGTCTTGAAAAGTGCTCTTCAACTAAAGATTCGCATTGAAAGAAACTGCAAGAAACTACAAGTAACAAATTGCTATCCTGCAGTAGGAAGTTATCCAGTATCTCTTTCCACTAATTACAAGAGACATGGCTTCCAAGAGCCTTACCAATTCTCAATCAAAAAGAAATACAACTTCATAAATAAACTATTACAAACAATTTTAATGAGTTTTATTCTCACAAAACCACACTAGCTTATCAACATATTTATTACACTACAAACACATAATAAACACACACAAGTTGATATAATAGTTCGACGAGTGACGTTCCCAGCTCTTTCGAAGCTGTTTGAAGGAACTCTTCTTTACTGGCTGCTCAGGCTATGGCTTGGTTTCCTCTGGGATTGCTTCAGGGGTGGTAGCAACTACCGGCTCTGCTGTCGTCTCATCAACATGCTAGTGGTTGGGTCTCTCTATGGACCTTGATCGACAATGGAGCTCTGGATGCAACTTCCAAAACTTTGCGTCCCAATGTCCACTAATGCCACAGTGGGTGCAGAAATTCTGAATTCTAGAGGATTGTCTCGTTTCCTTTCTGAATCCCAATCCTTGGTTCTGTGGTCATTTTTTTTCCTCGACTGGATTGGTGATACCTTCCTCAGAAACACCAAGGTTCTTTCCTCTAAAACCCATCTTTCCTAGCAACTTCGTTCTGATACCTTTTGTGTGCTTCTCAAAGTGCGCAAAAGAGCTCTGCTCATCCTCTGCTGACTTCTTCTAGTCTGTAGAAGAAGATACTTCGAGATAATTGTTGTCACTATCCGACAAATTAAGAGTCTCAAGGTACTCCATTTGCCGACAATAGGCACACTCTACTACACCAGGAGAATTCGCCCAATCGTGGCCACAAGCAAACTTGGCCACTGGCTTTGTCGCTGAAGAGGCCCCTGTACTGTCAGGCGGGGTAAGCGGGGAGTATGAGGATGATGTATCCTCAAAATGCGGACAAAACCCGCAAATGTGGCCGCTCTTAGATACAAGAGGACTCCTCTTGTTCTGCTCTCCAGTGAACTCTTGTAACAAGGCCTCCAGCCTTTGCTTTTCCGCATTGGCCTCTTCCAACAATCCCTTCAATTCTTCATTCTTTTTCTGCAAATGATGATTTGCCTCCTCTAGCCTCTGCACCTTGTCAGACTTTTCACAATGATCATGAAAAATAGTCTCGATCATCTTCTTCATTTCAAAGAACTCACGTACCATTAATGATGTCATCACTGTGGATGCTTCACCTGATTCGGATGCCATCTTGTGATTAACTACAAAAGGAGCTTAATAACCTGCTCTGATACCACTTGATCCGTAAATGATCGAGCACTTGCTCGTTAAAGTTCACGAGTTAGATTTTCAAAAAGACTTACAATAGTCAATCTAACATCAGGATCTTTTAATTATTGATATGAATCCAACATGTAAATTCAAATCTTTAATCTACTAAGCTAAAAAAAACAACTGCAAGAAATCACAAAAGAATAGAAATGAGATGATAACGAAGTTCACCGAAAGTCGGCTATGTCTCCGGATTCGCTAGAAAAATGAATCGATCTATTGCCTTCAAGACTTGGAAACGCCACAGGTTACAAAAAGAAGTCAGCTTTCGCCTTACAAGAGCCTCTAGAAAGCAGCTTCGCCTATGACTACTACTCCCACGTCGGCAAGACGTCCTTGTAGAAGAACAACAAGACGCTTACAAAGCTTTTACAAAGACTATGTAAAGTCTTGCCAAGTTTCGAAAATCTCCTCCTGAGATTACTTGGCTTGCAGAAGAATGAGATACGAGAAGAAAGCTTGTGAAGAGTTGCTTGTCCAACACCACCCCTTACACCCCTTTTTATACAATAGATTTACCCGATATGGGTAATAACCATAAGGTTATAAAATCACCCATATTTACATATAAATCAACAAAATCCCCTTTAAATAAAACAACCCCCTTCTAAGCCTTTCATTTATCGGCTTATAGTTGTTTAGGATTTGTTTGTATTTAACAAATAACTATTGAGGGTTGTTTTATCCTAACTAATAACCTTTAATAGGTTTATTTGTTTGATCTCGGGCTTTCCAAGCGGTTAAGAAAAACCGAGCCCTTTGCTATATTAAACACCATACAATGGTGTAACGACACGTAATTGTTTTACACACTCGCCGGTCGGGGGTTCCAACCCCGACCGGCTATATTTATATAGCCGTTTCGCAAGCATCAAACAAGAAAATCAACTGGCCGCCGCTAAATACGCGCATAGTATGCCTACCATAACAGATGAGCTCCCGGCTATTACAGGAGAGGTTTCGGGTTCAAACCCCTAACCATTTTCTTTTAAAAATACCCACCGAAATTCGTTGGAGGACGGCGAGCTGGAGGTCCACATGTCGCATACCCATGAAGCCACGTGTCATCCTATGATTCGTCGAAGACTCCACGTTGTCGCCAACTCAACTGCCCCTGCCAAGTGTCACACTCTGATTCATCAACATCATCTACCACGTCAGTGTCTCGTCACCATGCCACATCATCCGTCTGCCACGTGTCAAGAGTTGACTGGTCCGCCGTACTGACATCCTCTGCCCAGTCAGCCTGCCATGTCACCTGTACGACACGTACAGTCTGCCACGTGTCAAGACCCCATTGGTCCACATCATCAACCATACAATGACCCGTCTGCCAAGTCAGTAGGATGACGTCAGCAACTGTACCTCATGGTACCTTGGTCAACTATGAGCTTTGACTGGCTGTAATTCTCGCGTACGAGCTCCGATTTCGACGAAATGAACGCCATTGGAATCATGATGATGAGACCTTTGCGATGACGCCAACTTTGACCAATTTGGTGACAATGAATTTTCCACCTTTTTCCTTGTCCCTGATAGCTGAGTTGACCAGCCTTTGATTGAGCTTTGACCGATGATAACTTGAGCAAACAGACTCCTTTTCCGCCCGTTCAAGTTGCGTTGGATTCAGAATTATGTGCCCTACACAATGGCACTGCTTCCGAGAGAAACTGGAACACTTCAATTTCAGGTCCTGAAGATCCACTTGGATCAAGTACATGGATGAACTAATTTAGTTTGCATAAGGTGGATGGAGTGTTGGATCTATTGTGGATGGGGTAAGATGCGTGTACCTCTTTTGCCACATGTAGGTGTTTTTTAAATTGCAATCTCGTTGAGATGTAGACATCTCGATTAGGGAGCCATAAAGGTCCTTATGATAAAGTGTTGCTATCAATGCATGGTTATTTTGAGGTTTGGATATCAAGGATGTCCCAACTTATGATGGTGTACATGAACGGTTGACGATTTGGATTTTTTTTCCAAACTTGGGAGGCGAGTAGTGGTAGGTGGATTTGGTGATTCGTTTGGGCCAAACTGTGTGCATATGTATTTTTTTGGTCGCTATTGAAGCTTTCTTGTGCACTATTGGACTTTTTTTGATGGAAGTGCTTCCCTTCTTGATTTTTTCCCCATAGTTTCTTTTACTAATGGAGGTTGGTAGGGATGTTTTTGTGTTGTATTTTATGGTATCCATCTGCATATTATTTGTCCATTTTATTTATTTATTTGGCCCTTTATTATTTTGGTCGATGGGATGATGTGTGAATCATGGTTGAAGGTATGAAGTGTGGTAGCATTGATAGCAGTTTTACATTAAGGACTCTACAGTCTCCCAAATGTTGATTTTTTTTTTTGTGGAACAACTACATGTACATTTAGGAGTGAGCATCTCATGGGTGGATGGAAGAGTAGGTGGTATATGTATATGGTTTATTGGATTTTTGGATTCTTGATCTTGATTTTGCATGGTGTTGCCTGAAATATACTTTGGTTCATGTTCTTGACATGGATCAATTTGGTAGGATGGATTGTATGCAAAGGGGTTTGTTGTATTTTCATGGAGGCATAGGAAGTGGCTCAATATTTTATGGAATGTGATACAGTCTCTGTATGTCCTAAAAATGACCAATACATTGGGAGGATTCACCAAGTTGGAGCAATCATTTGTAGGAGTATATGAAGTTGGAACATTCACTTGCATGTGATTGCAAATGCGCCAGCTTGGAGCAACCATTTGTAGGAGTATACGAAGCTGGAACATCCACCTGCATGTGATTGCAAATGCGGGGTAAGTATAGAAATAATAGTTTCTATGTATATCAATATGGTAAGGTGAAGATAAAAAAAAAAAATAGCTTTCTTGAGGGAGTGGGGTGTTAATGTATGTGTACCTGTACTCATCATAAAGAGAGAAGACGTAGTCAGAGCTCTTCTTTTTTCCTGATAATTGTGAATGGATTATTCTTCATTCTTGAGTATTGATCAAAGGTAAATGGTGGGTCGATCCTAAGTCCGTGTATTGATTTAACTCTAGATATAGCTGTAAAAGTTAATCCTTGTCTTTCTTTTTTGCCTATATCGATTGTTGCTCTTTCGATTGTCATTCCTTGGGATTTATGTATTGTAATTGCCCATACACTACAAAGTGGTAATTTCCTCTGAGCACCTAGTGATATGGGTGATATAGGAATAGTTTTTGGGGCATGGATGCTCCAAGGTGGGCCATTGTAAGTATCAAATTTCACAACCACATATAATGGTAAATCTTGTGGTTTGGAGCTTTCTATGTATACAATATCTACAACCTCTCCTAGAGAACTATTTACAAGGCCTGCTTGAGTCCATAGGTTTGTAGTTAGCATGATGCGTTGGCCTCTACAGAGCAGCAGTTCATGGGGAAGCTTGTCAACATCATTGTCGATCTTTGATTGTAGGGTTGTTTTTATTGCAATACTAAGTGCAATAGGAAGATTTAATACCTGTATCATTTTTTTGTTGTGTGCTCCAACTAAGTCATTGGTCGGGAATAGGTGCATTGCTAGGTCGAAAGACTTGTTTTCTTTGTGTGATAGCTCTTTGTTTATGCGACGCATTAGTAGGTCCCAATCTTGTTCACTCAGTTTTGCATTATGAATGTTTTGTAGAGTTCTTTGAAAGTCAATTTGAGCTTGTGTGTCCCCGTGTTGTCGAAATATTTTTTCTAGTGTGACAACAGTAGTGAATTGTTCCCAAAGGGATTTTGCATCTATGTGGGCAACATATATAGGTTTGTCCATTACAGGGGGTAGTTGTGCAAAGTCACCTACAAGAATGATAGATCTTCCACCAAAGCATAAGTGTTGTTGGTGGGGGAAAGCCTTGCGTAGCCTAGTATCGATTTTTAAGAGTAATTTTGGGCCTAGAAAGCTTAGCTCATCAACTAAGAGGTATTTTATGTGTCTCATGCTATGTTGGAACATTGCAAGTGACTAACCCTTCAATGGATACATTTCTTTGATTGGAATCTTCAAGGCAGAATGTATAGTTGAGGCATGTATGTTGAATGATGCGATTCTTGTAGGAGCAACAACAAGGAGAGGGCTATGTTCTTGTGGCACTAAATTGGAAAGGGAGTGTTTAATGTAATGAATAAGATAGGATTTCCCTGTTCCTGTTGTGATTTGTATGATCATGTATAATGGTTTTCTATTTCACAAGAACTGTAGTGGTCCAAAACAAGTGTCAAAGCGAGTTGTTGTTTGGGAGAGAGTGCATATGGGAGGTCGCTAAACTCAAAGGGTGTTGGGATGTCATGTTGGTCCACCTTGTGTGTGCATATGAAATGCTCTGTAGTTTCATGTAATGGTTGAGGTATTGTACAGGCATTCCACTTGTGGCAAGTGTCAAAGTCACGTCTTCCAAGCATATCGAGGGAATTAAAATTCCCACTAGTACCAAGACCCAAGTGTGATAAGAACTCCCATTCATTCAATTGAATTGTATTGCCTATATTGTTTTCATCTTCTGGCTCCTCTTCCTCTTCTTGACTTACTTCTTTATCAACTATACAGTCAACATGCCACACACAATATTTACGTAAATTCATCTCCTTCCAATTGGCAACAATTTTCTCTTTCTCAATACCAATGTCTGCTTCAATGTTACAAAATTGCTTGTAAAGAAGTAGTTCACTCCAACAAAATGTTTTGAAATGTTCTGAATCCTCCTTTGGAATCGTAGTATATCGAGGGAAGACACTGATAATTGCCTTGTGTTTCCTTTCTTTCCACTCTCTTTGCGACTTGTTGAGAATGAGAATGTTCGTGCAGATTCAAGTAGTGTTACTTTTTCCATTTGAAGAGGACGTTGTGTGTATTTATGGATGTAGGTCATCTCCAATGTATTTTCATTTCGGTTTGTTTGGATTTGGTTGAAAAAATTTCTACCAACATTAAGCACCATAAATTCATGATTGCAAACAAGGGGCAACTTTTGCAACATATGGCACATTTCTTGTGCACCTATATCACGATCAGCAATAATTTCGGACATGAATTTTCTGTATGCTGCAAGTGCCTTGTCTTGGGGTGCTTTCTTTTGACATATGCGTGTCAACATATCAAGGCAGCTCTCAGATTTTCTTTCTACCTTCGTGGCATATTTTGCAATGTACTTTAGAACTAGTGTTTTTGAAAGCACGGGCTGACAATCCATATTGGCCCTCCATATGGAAAGCATTTATAAACTATGTATATTCAGTCTATCATCATTACGTGCAGGGCAATAGGTTTTTTTCCAGCTTCGTCACTACACAATGAAGAGCTGGCACATTCAGGCCAGGGCGCACTACAACGACACTCCATGTTGTTCCCTTTCTTGTGAAGGCAGGTTGATTCTGAACACTTGGTGCGTCTCTGGACATGGTTAAGTAACTCTTCATAGTCAGTAAGTGTGTTTGTAGCAAATATTTTGGGTGTTAGTAAGCATGGATCGTCTTGCGAAGATCGATGGAATGTGTTGCTTCTATCTCCCAGATTTCGAGGATTCCAAGCACTGACATATCTGTCAAAGAATGATTTTGCTATGTCTACATCTGTATGATTTCTCCAATTAAGTGTGTCCATGTTTGGTGCACTCTCAAGCCAAAGGAAGCCATGTACATGTGTAGACCCTTGATGTTGCCACTCATATCTGTACCAGTAGTTTGTTGCGCAATATAGCTTCTCTAAGACTTCTTCACGAAACACTGTGAATCTTTGATGCAAGTATAAGGATGTGGTATGTGGGTTCATAACAATGTTATCTATGTGATCTTTATTGTTTAGTGATGTTTGGGTTGCCCCCTTTGTAAATAGCTGATGTAAATCAAGCCATTTGGTGTCTACAACACTTAAGGTGAAGAATAGTGTTGGGGAGCCTATTTGGTTGATCATGTTTGACAATTCACCATGAGACTTATTCCAATATGCTCGTGTCCCTATAAGGGATGATCTGTAATGCATTAGTTGTTCAGCTAGTTTAGTGTCAGGCAACATTTGTATATGGAGGCGAAGGTTGTCTATGGTAGTTGGTATGTAGTCCTTAGCATTTTTCTTGACAAAAATGGAGGCAACACCTTGGCTTCGGTGACGCATCAATAGGTTCAAGACAAAATATCTAAACCTTGGGTGCCTTCCAAATCTATTATCATGGAACCTCATTAGGTGCAACACATATTCATGCATTTCAATTTTTCTATAGCGAGGTTGTAAATGTAATGCACTGCCATTGGGAAATAAAGAAGGAAAAGCCATGTCTAGAAGTCCTTCAGTACTGTATTCTTTAACTGGTGATGACTCAAGTGTTGGCCAATCTATAGTGGTGTGATTGTGATCTCTAACTTGCAATGTCTCTTTTATGATTTCTAGTTCACGACATTTATTTGGTAGCCTAGCCATGAAGGATGAGGACCAAGTGAATTCAATGTCAAGTGAGTCCGCATTAAATTTGGGAGCACTGATTGGAGCAACAATATTGTGATCGTCAGCATTAATGTTATGAAGCATAGTGGAAATTTCTGTATTTGTATCGGGGAGCTCACAAAGAGATTCAAAATCCACCTCGATATCTTTGTAATATGGGTCATTTGTGATTTTATATTTTAGTGCAGCCCACACATGATGCCTACTTACATAGCAGTCATAATGGTCACCCCTTGTATTGGTTCTTCGAACTACCAAGACATCCAAGTTTGCTATTTTGTGTGGCAAGTATTTTGCTATGGTTTTGATATCTTGTGGGAAACAAATTGTGTGGCCACTATATTTGTATTGGCCTCCACGAGCATGTGTTACTTGTATTATTGGATTGACTCATGCTATTAACATTTCTTCGACTTGTGTTAGTGTTTGTAGCTCGTACGGTTGTACTCTTGGGTCCATTAAATTAGTTGTTGAGAAATGATGTCTACCTGTCTCATGGAAGCATCTATAACAAATTGGACCAGCTTGTGTTGTGTTTGTATGGATTCCTGGGTAGCATTCATGGAAAATTATGCAAGTTGGAATTGTGCAAGTTGGTAAGTTGGATAGTTTATCTAGTTTTGAACGAGATCTTTTTGAAGCGTCTATAAAGTTTTGTTTAGAATGCGGTGAGCTTGTGGATTGATTTTGTCGTGTGTGCATTGTTTCATGTGTGCATGCTGACAAACCTATGTCGAAAGTGTGTTTGTTTTGGGATGCACATTTGTATGGCTCAATGTTGTGTTGGTCTGACTGAAAGAAGGGTGGTGCATTGGCTTCTATTGCTTGTTTTCCTATGCGCTCAAAATGATGATGAATGTTGATTTTTTCTTTATGTTGCATGTAGTAGTTATGAGTTCTTTTACGAGATTGTATGCTTTTAGGAGTAGAGGTTGCCATTTGTAAAGGAAATATGAAATATAATTATCAAATGAACAATTACAAATACATACAAAATTGAAGAAGGTAAACATTAATGTTGATGAGTTCTTCGATCATTATATTATTTGAAAAGTTGTTGAGATACAATTGGTATGCTATATACATGAGTAATTTGGTGGAAGAAACATATCACAGTATTTTCATATTTTCATAACAGCAACATATTCAATATACATGTGATTTTGAAATTCCATGTATGGAATAAAAATTCTAGAAAGTATACTATATAAGATGTTACAAAATTTCATATACATTATATGTGCGCTTGAGGTACATCTAAACACTAGCAATATGAGACATAGTAGTGATTTCACTCAACATGAGCAAATTCTCTGCAACAAAATCCAGCTCGTCGACCTTTGTGATTGTTGATTTGACCTGTCATTGAGCAACACTTGAATCATACGAATTTGTGATTGTAAAGATAAATTGCTTGAGTAACACTCCTTTCACTATGGTTTCAGCTTCAGTTTCTGTTCCAGAATTGAATTGTAGCATGTATAAATTATCTACAAACATTCCAAGGAGTTTGGTAGCCAATTTTTCAAAAGCAACAGCTGATAATATCCCTGTATGATCTACGAGCTTTAGCTAGAGTATGTATCTATAGGTACATTTAGGAGTAGTAGCTTTGTACTTGGAACAATACCATGTTTGATCATCATTCTGCACAACTTTCTTTTTACATTGTCTTCCATCTAAGTCAAGGGGGCAAGATGGATAGCATAATGAATTTGTTTTTATGTATTGCATTGTTGCTTTTAGAGTGCATTGGAATTTTTTTTTCACATTGGTAGTTTGCTCTTCAATATCAGCAATTGATTTCCTCATAAGCACGAGAGGTGCATCCAATGGTTGTGTATTCAATGGAGTGACATTAGCTCCATTATGTTCAAACCATGATTTGAGCTGTTCTGCCTCCTCTATTCTTGGGTTTAGAAATAGGTGGGTGCTTGCCAGTGTGCTTATGACCTTGCCATTATACTCAGTGACACAACCATTTTTTATTGCAAGTACGGACACATGTTTTAAGTGATAGTTCTCCTGTAGTTGCTTTCCTTCCTTTTTAGTTGTTGGACCCCATAAAGTAATATTAATGGTAGACGAAGAGGTATCTATCAATTTGATGCTCCTTCAAAGAACTTCAGTCCCATCCCTCCTCCTTATGGTTGAGCTTGGGTCCACACATATGACTATTCCAATAACATCAACAAGGATATTATTGTTTAATTCTAAAATGCCCTAAAAGGGTGTGAAGGAGAACTGATGTTTGGGAATTGCAAGGTCATCTTTTGAGTGAGAAATTTTGGATTCCTCGGCTAAAAGAATTTCAAGCTGGTTATTTAGTTTGTTGTACAACCTATTAGCTGACTTAATAGTCCCACCAGATATTGTATATACTTCTCCAAAATGTACATTCATGTAATGAAGGTTTGCAACTTCATTAAAGCATGTTATTCACATTTCAGTGCACTCACAATCAACAATATCAAAAGAGAAGACATGCCCTTGTCCCTTCTGTGTGTTGAAGTGGTGCATCTATTTTTTCATAGTAACACGACCCTTTATAAACCACCTTGTCTGAAATGGATTCAAATTTCTAATAGGGGTAATATTGGATGGGGAGTCTTTCTTTTGTAGGGAAGAGGATAACCCAAACAGTGCCCTTTGAGTAGGTGGCTTTGTCACCATAGGAATGTTACGCATGCTCGTAGATGGAGTAGTTGAGTTTGTAGAAGTTACTTTTTGGACTTGCTCTTCAAATAGGTAGGTGGGTTGACCAATGATGTCATGTTGCAAACATGTGATTTCTAATTTGGAGATGACTATCCACCTATAAAGATAAAACAAGTCAGTATTTTGAGTATAATCAAATGTGGGATAGCAGATAAAAGATGGTAGGCTCACCTTGAATTGCAAAGAACAGGGCAACTGTATCCTATCAATTTGAGTATAGATCCCTTCTGGAGTTCTTTAGAAGTTATTCATTGGTTGTACTTTGTTGGAAGTGTTGCCTTCTGCTTATGTACCCCATCAGAGAGCTCCACTCTATATCGATCAACCAGTTTGAGTGCATGGCCAAACGGTGCAATTTCTAATGCTTGTAGATGGGGTTGCAAGTTTAGGTTACTATTATTCATCATCTTGATTGTATCCTTAGTCAAGGAATATTTGGTTAGGAGAGGTGGTTGCGGTACTATAAGATTGTCATCAAGGCTTGTAGACGTGGCTTGTACTTGTTGGGGTTGCTGTTCAAAGAAGTTGGTGGGCTCGCAAATGATATCTTGCTGTACACATATGATTTCTAATTCCGATATGACGATCCACCTATGAGTGTAAAATAAACAAGTATTATCAATAGGACAATATGTGAAATAATGGAGTTGACGAAAGATAATCTAAAAGTTTTGATTTTGCACATTGTAGTAAATTACTAAAATATGATGGCTCACCTTGAATTGCAAAGAATAGTGCAGCTGTATTTAATGAGTTTAACTATAGAGCCCTTTTGTAGTTCTTCAGAATCTATGTGGTGGTTGTATTGTTTTGGAAGTGTAGCCTTCTGATTATGCACCCCATCAGAGAGTTGTATATAGCGATTGGTTGGTTCAGGCCCATGTACAAACATTGAAATATCTATTGTTTGTAGATAGGGTTGTAGGTCTACGTTTCCATCATGGATCATCTTAATTGCGTTCTCAGTCAAAGAAAATATTGTGGCAAGAGAGCGAACTAGTCCTTGCAAAAGTAAATTGTAGGTGGTAGCTATTTCTTACTTTAAATGATGTATAAAAAGCATACTTTGTGAAGTGTGAAATTAATATGTTGTATACCTAACAAATTAGACCTAAATAATTCGATAATATTTCAGAAAGCAACAATGTTGTTGAATGTGACCATACAAGTAGTAGTTTAAATAAAAGTGTGTATAGAAGTTACATAGAGTAAAAGTAAATTTAGAATAATACCTGTAAATGTGATTTTGAATAGGTATGTATATCAAAATAGTGGCCTTTGAAAGTTAGCTTGCTGCACTTGTAAGGAAAACAAAAAGGGAGAGTATAGTGAGTAAAAAAATTAGTTCACGCTATTAAGTAATCTCAGTAAATTGGAAGCACTCTAAATGTTTAGATCTACATTCTATGCTAAAGGAATAAGAGGAAACGTGCTTTCTAACAAATGAGTATAAAACTAGTGCATTAATAGCAAGGGATAAATAACGAATGAAAATACAATAAGATTAAAGAGAGCTACTTGGTTCGCAAACGTTTTAACCTATTATTGGACAGCACTGATTTTTTGTGGATTATGTTCTGGTTGAGGATACATCTGTCATGTATGTTAATATAGTATACTAGAAATGTGAATTATGTTAAAAGAATGGAAGTGAGTACAATATTATCGTTCTACTAAGTGATCAAATTTTAAGGAATGTAGGTGGAAAAATGAGACAATTATTGAATGGGAGATATAGCATTTGTTGGCGATATATATTTGTTGAAGTGAACACAATGGTTAGACTATGCTTAGTTGAATTCAAATGAGGAAAGGTTTGCAACACATTATATGCAAACTACTATTGTTAATTATATGCAATTGAGCATATCATATGTTTTTTGGAATTTAGACATATGGGTCAAGTAAAGATATACAAAACAAAAGAAAAAGTCAAGAACCAAGATGCAAAATGATAGCAAGAGAACAATGTATACATATTTTCGAAGCAAAAAATGTGTTACATGGTATTGTAGTAGGTGACATATTGGATCTTTCTATTTCAAGGGGAAGTGCCTTGTTCATAGTATATTGGAGCTTACATTTCTTTAAGGGAGTTACAAAATATCCAACTATCCATAAGTTGGTACAAGCTGAAGTTATATCATTATATCAACTACTATATACACATTTATAGCAATAACGTATCTTAGGGATGGTTCAAGTAATTTTGGAATGCTTCTTTAATGTAGATAGAGGCACCTTGTCTATAGAACTCATCCGCTTTAGCTTGTGTACAAATTATCCAAAGTATTGTGATCACAAGGAAATATATTTTATTCATCTAAAGGCTATAATCAAGATTGGTTTCCTGTTCAGCATTTAAAAGTCAATGCAACATACCGTGTGCTAGTCAAAGAAGACAATTGTTTATGTACAAAAGTTAGAACACCCAAATAATAGAGCAATATGATAGTGGGAATGGAATAATTTTGTGTCTTGTTTGGTGGATTTTGAGGCACAAAAAAATGCTCTGTTTTCCATTCTTTTCTCCTCCTACTACATTTTAAAAGTATTTTCTATAATTATTGCTTTTAAAGCTTGTCTTATTGTAGGGGTTAGTTTGCGGGAATACAAGTGTTAGTAAGTTTGAAGGAAATTATGGAGATTCAAAGAGGAAGATGTTTTTTTTTTAGTGAAAAATATTCGATATTAAAATTACGTTAAAGCATATAGTTAGATTTTTTTTAAATAAGGGTAATATAGTATAAGTTCTAAAGTAAAATAAATTAAGATTTAAAAGATTATTAAAGTAAAATATTTTAAAAAATAAATTTCTATCTTAAAATTTTAAAAGTTGATTTTTTATAAACACTAATTTTTTTTAATAAATAATTTATATTTAGTATTTTATAAAAAGAATTTATAATTAATAAAATATTTAATTAAAACTCACTAAATTAATTAGATTGCATGATTAAGATTTTAAAGTAAAAATCTATGAACTGTTTAATGGAATAAAGAAAAGTAATGTCGTTTCCTCATTAAGTTCTAAATAATTTAATCTCAGACTTTATTTACAATCGGATGGTAACGGTGGCTTTGGATTAGCTGTACACAAAGAAAATATAAAATAAATGGGAAACAGATCTTCTCTAAATAGAACTAGTTTGTCTTAATATATTACTTTTATTCTCATGACAGTTATGAATAAAAAATTAAAGCCACTACAAAATGCTCATTTAAAATTAGACAGGCATATCTGTGTTTCACAAGGAAAAGAAGATTGTAATTGAAAACCTGTTGAACAGATAATCATCATTATATTTACTTATATTCCTAATTAATCATTCATCGTCAAACTTAAAGCAGTTTTATTTCTACAGTGAGTCATTGTGTAAAAAGAAATGTAAATAAGGAATCCTTATTTGCATCCCTAATTCCACAATCATGACAGAATCAAGATTATGCATAAAAGTAACTTTTGTTTTTATTTGAATGCCTACAGTCCTAATTCGTCATTTTTCTAGATAATGGGTCCCTTCAGAAGGTTTCTAATTGGTGATCTATAAAGTTACATTTCAGATTGTCAATCTAACAGATCATTCATTTCCAAATTTTTACTCGTAGTAAAAGCAAAAACTATCTCAAAGTTATGTATGCATGAAGCTCTTCTTGGTAATTAATCGTACTGGTGGTAAAGCAAAAAGAATCTATCTACACGTAAAATAAAGTTACATATATTAAAAAGCTCTTATTGGCCCTTAATCATTCATCCTATTCGGGTCCTCAATTACATTCATCAGTTTTTACCCATGGACAGTTGACAACCATATTATGCATGGACGAAATATATTATACAATGTTTGAATCTCAGTACCATAGGACTCCACATCATATGGGCGAATTATAATTGAAGTTAACAAAAGGTGAAATGACAACTCAAAGCAAGAGCCAAGCAGAAGGAACTTGTTTGACATGCTGGAATGAGATTTTGTGGACAGCGAGGTTCTACTACCAAGTACGTGTGTTCTCCAAAATATCTCCTTTTGATACGTGTCTAAATATAAGCTGAATAAACAATGAGAAATCATATCATATGGCATGCAGAGAGGAGAGCAGAAGGAAGGGACGGGGCCAGGAGTCAGTGTGGATATATGCAGTATGCCTCAAAGAAATGAGGTCTCATGGAATACCATGATTGCAGGATATACGCAATATGCCTCAAAAAATGTGGTCTCGCGGACTGGGCCACCATAGTTGCAGGTTATGCACATGCACAAAATGGATTTGTGGAAAACACTTGGAAGCTTTTTGGTTAAAAACTTCACTAGCATTCTCCTTGCCTGTGCCATAATAGGAGCTCTTGGACGGGTTATGAAGACCTATGAAAACATGTGAAAATGGCGCGAGTAAGGGTGCCCTGTCAGAGGGTATGGGCATCGACAAAAGCAGAAAGGATAGATGAATTTCGTTAGAGGGGGTTGTCCACATGTTTCAAACTTCCTTTGACAAGCTGGGGTATGGCTCTATTTATCTTTCCTCTATGAGTTCAGTAGTTTCTCTCATTTTCTTATTGCCTGCGCAAATACATAGGGGTTCTTATTGCATGCATCAAGCCTCAAATCTTTCATTGTCTTCATACAGACCCTAGAGCCAGTGTCTGTCTCTATACAGACAAGTTTGCAAAGTTTGAAGCTGAAGCTGGATGGATGGAGATTCATTATGAATGTCAACTTATGGTAATAATTTGCATCATGGATTGATCCTAAACGCAGGCCAATTGATAACCAAATTTTTTTTCAGAGAGTATTTATCGTTCTACCAAATTTACATTAGTGTTATGGAAGATGGAGAGTACATATTACCGTGGATTGGTTAGATTCTGTTGCCTGAGATCTCATCTGCCCTCTGCTTAGATTCGTTTCCTCAAATGTTATGTACCCTCTGCGTAGTTTGCTGCAATGCTGGTGAGAAATGTCATGCTTCTGCTTCCAATGGTAAGTTTCATTCAAAGCATGTTCATTCTTCTTGTAGGGATAATCAGTGGCTAGTTGGCAGATATTTGTCGACATCATTAAATGAAGAGGATTGAAATTACTATGGATTACCAGCTGGTGGTTGATATTTACAATTTTTTGGAGAATTCAAATCTCATAATAAATGCAGATAGCAGTGGATTACTAGCTGGAGGGTTATTCTGCACTTCAATTAATTTTTGTATGTGCCAATTGTAGATTCATTGGAATTAGCCAACTTCCAACGATGGACTAGAGACTTCGACTATATCTCCCTACAACCACGCTTCAATCTCACAATAAATGCATAGTACAGTATGTAGAGTACACTACGGCTGACGGTTTGTTTGACCACCAAACCACTAAAGTTTGTCTTGAAACCATGGTAGTTTCAGAGCATGAGACTTGTTTCAGGCCAAAACCTCATGCATAATATAGCCTATTGGCTAATAAAATTACACTAAGAATATCTTTATTTTAGCTGAAAAATTAATTTAGATAGTGATAAAATAATTGATATAATTAATGTAATAATATCACACCTACATAAATGATAGTGTCCTATATAAATAAGTTGATATAATTAATGTAATAATATCAAAATTGAACAAATGTTAGTGTACCACCTATTATGTATACATTTTATATCTAACAGTTTCAAAATAATGGTTACATATTGAGAGACAATTGGTATCATATTTTTAGCCGATAGGCTATATATAGTGTGAGGTTTCTGCCTGAAACTTGTCTCCCATGGTAAAAATTTTGACCGTTTGTCGCTAAACAACAAATGGTTTACCATTGTCGGTTGTCAGATGAAATGGTTTCCTTGTGTGTCATGTGTGAAAAGAAACATTAACTTGCAACATATATTTTCGTTTACAGCTGCGAAAATAGTGTCATAAAGCTGCAACCGCTGTAGGGAGATATTTTGAGAAGTGTATTCATTTTGGTTAAGCAGAAATGGTTGAATACGAGTGCATCAA